>JASGAT010397328.1:0-17377 GCA_030220025.1 Chelon auratus | reverse complement strand
GTCAACACCTTGTGCTGTTCTTCATGTTTTTTGAGTTGTTCCTAAAGTGTTTTTGTGTGTGTGCCTGTGTCAGGCTGCATCCTGCTGGGGATGGCTGCTGCCATTGAGGAGTGTCATTGCTATGGGGTGGGGGTGTCTGGTCTGGTCTAGGTGTGTGCTACATGTGTAAGTAACATCCACATGAATGCCAGGTCCAAAAGTTTTCCAGCAGAACACTGGATTGTGACAAGATGGCCAATGTTATTTTCTTCACCTGTCAGTGGTTTTAATGTTGTGGTTGATCAGTGTATATGCATCTGTTTATCTTACACACATTTAATCATCATGTCGACTGAGAATTGTACAATAGGAAATGTATAAGCATAGGCCTCACTGAGACCTCTTATAGAGAACTGGCTGGCTTACATCTGCTTAGAAATAACATGGCAGATAGAGGTCAATGTTATTAACTTGCCCTGTCAGTGGTTTAAATGTTGTGGTTGATTGGTGTATGTGTGTATAATATTAAATAAGACTGGGACTGACTCAAAGAGCTCTCTGTTGAGCAGTGCGGGGAGGTCGTAGTCAACTGGCAACTCATAGCTGTGCCACAGAATGGCTGCTACACAGTGCAGGTGGGAAGGTGACGGCATGAGGAGGCCATATTCCCTTGATGAAGCAGAAGAAGAGCCAGCACTGGCACCAGGGTATCCCATTGGACCACTCATCTTATGGGCAGCCACTCGGGAGGAATCGTGGACCCACTGGAGAAGAGCCTGGATCCTAGAGGGTTAAAATGCAGAGCTTTGATAAATAACTCCTCACAATGTTTGGAAAGCTGTGCAAGCTTCCTGCAGCCAAATTTATATGCAACAACACGACTAGATGACAGTAAAAGATGCCAATAAGAGTGTAAGGACAATTTTTATTGCCAGCTTATGAGTCTGTCTGGAATATCACCTTGAGAAAAGACTGCTTCTAACCATCTGTTATGCCAAAAAGACAGCTTAGGTCAAGGTAAAAACTGGATGCTATAAGTACCTGTCTTTGGTACCAGAGTCCTGTGTGGTGCCCAGCTGGTACAAAATGTCAATGGTGGAGTCTGAGGAGAGGCCATTAAGTCGTCCAAACAGCAGAGGACTGTTCAAATCTTTAAAGATGGAAACATAGTTTTAAAAAAATGACAGATGGAACAGTAGGCATCACCAGATCAAAGTGAGATGTGAAACCTCTTCTAAAAATTGACATTTTACCCCACATGTTACAAGAATAACAGCTAATAACAATATTAGTACTCTTCTGTCAATGTGCCACAGCTGGGAGCCTACCAAAAATGTTGGTGACTTGAAGCGAGGTACAGGAACCTCCAAGATAAGGTCCTGTCCACTAGGAACTTAACACTTGTAAGACATACTGAGGTTTGATAACACTGAGTGGCTAAATGTAATTTATTATGAAATGTATTTTTTTCTGACTCCATGTTTTATCCACGGAGAGAAAATAACACAGACTGCAGCCACGCCAAACCTATGACAACACTTACTACCTAGTGGGGCAAACACAGACCTGAAATATAACATTGTCCAAGTCTTTCAAGCTCTACCAATTTAATTTAAGAAACCCTTAGGGCAGTAAAGGGAGTAGTAGTTTTTTTATGCTTTTTAAAAGGACTTTTGGATGTCCTGTCTATGATTAAATCTCTGTAGTGGTCCATCAGTATATGACTCACTGGCAGGGTCAGTGCCAGAGGCGGCACAGTTTCTCAGCAGAATATCAATGAGTTTGAGGCCGATGCGAGTGGACTGCAAGCCGATTTTAACTAGCACCGCCTCGATGTTGGGAGAGTGCATGCCACAGTAAGGTGACATGAGCAATGCAGCACAGGTCTGTAGCAGGTTGGCGGTGGGTGCTGCAGCACTGGCCATCATGGCCTCCAGGTCACTGACATGGGTCAGGCAATGGTGGAGAAGACGAAGCCACCCAATGCTGTATAGAAACGAATAAAATGTAAACAAACAACACGTACATCTAATACAAACAGACATACTGTGAACCTAGGATTCGTTATCATTACCTGGTTTTAGAGACCTGGTCCTCAGAAGGCAGAAAGGGGTTGTTGACAGTTGCAGAGGAGGTGTTACCAAAGGCCGTCAGTCCTAGGAGTTTGATCTGAGACAGACCAAGAGTGCTGGCGTCACGAGGCCGGTGGAGCCTCAGACAAACAGCTGAAGCAACTTCTGCCTTTACCAGCTGGATCTTTATGTAGGTCAGGCCACTGGTGATGACTGGTGTGGAAAGCGGCAACATGTTGACCCCATCAGCACTGATCTCCACCGAGACAGAGGATGGACAGGCTGGTTGGAATGAGGACACAGGGGACACAGTAAAATAAGGAATAATAACTCTGTTTTTAAGGCATTAGTGATAAACATGCACTTGTAACTTCGATACAGTAATTAAACTAGGGGCTACGTACTAGCCAGTGAAGCTAGGTGGGGCTGGATGTGCAGCTCCTTCAGCAGCACAGCAGCTGGAAGGTGGATGGTGAGGTCACACCAGGCCTCCTCTGGGAGAAAGATGTAGGACCAGGCTGCTGAGCGGGCCCGGCGGTGGGGTGGCGTGGCTTGGAGAAGGACCTCTGCTGGCTGCGCAGTAGGGCTACTGGATGTAATGGTGCCTGAGAATAACAACCAACATACTGTTGTTATAAAGGACTTGGGTAAGGTTGCAGATTCTATACAGTAAACATAATGTCCCACTGGAAGAGATGGAATCAAAAGAACTGAAAGCACCTAAAGGGGCAAAGTTGTGGAGTCCCTCGGCATTGTCTGGCTCTGATGTCATCACTCTGGCTTTGAGGTTGCCGTCTGTTGCCTTTCCAGGACCTGAATCTAAGAACTTCATGATGGTAGACACCATGCTGCGTGCCGTGTTCACTATGGCTCTAGTGCTGGTCACCATGTTGTTACAGATCAATTGTACGCCACCTGAAGAAAGATAAAAATGTAAGGCTTCCAAATTAATCCATGATCAATATTCAATAAGTCAAGGGTATACGAGCTCAATTCCTCTTGTAGCACTACAGAGTTGATGTGATACTCAAAGAAAAAGTCCTACAAATTAAGTGAAGTAGTGCAGCAATGTTCAAACAATGGCTGGAAAGAGCAAGGCTGCAAGCCAGAAAACACGGATGCAAACTAATTTTTATATCTGAAATACTGGCTGGCTATGCAAGCTCTACATGCAACATAGCTTCATTAGACTTTAAGAATACACCCAATATGTATTTGTGAGACTCAAATGTGTTTGAGCTAAAGCTGTGATGAGTTAAGTACCAAAAGAAAGCACAATAAAATTTTGTGCATACACCCACCCATGTCATGGAAGGCCTTGAGTGCCTCACTGGTGTCCAGCACCCTGAGGATGAACCACAGGAGAGGTTCTGACAGCTGACAGGTGGAAAGAGACCCCTAAAAGGCAATATACAAAAAAAAAAGTTTTGGCACTGCTGTGTATTTGAGGTATTTTAATATTGCACGGTCAAAGCTAAAATACCAGCAGGCTGATGCTCACCTGTCTGCCCATGTAACCACAGGCCATGTATGTGAGGATGGGTTGTAACATGACCTGGACTGAGGTGGCCCTCTTGCTGAGGGTGGTGAGGATGGTGAACAGGCCATCACCCACTGAGATGGCATCCAGACCCCCGTGGAAGTTCTCATGTTTGGTCAGGTGGAGACCACTGGCTCCTGGAGAAGAGTGAAGACCATCACCAGTAGCACTATAGATTTAGCTTCCTGACTGTTTTCTTTTGTTAATCACAGTGAAATGCCATTATTACATGTAGATGAAAAATGTAACAACTGTTGTTGAGTTCAGTGCCCTTAAGAGTATTGATGCTGTAGCCTCACCTGGTCCGATATGACCAGTAACTTGTGACAATGACTAATATCAAGCAAATGTTACTGTATAACCTATATTTCTATGCTGCCTTCATGACTGGTCTCTTCTTGTGATATTGCCACTACATTTTATCTACTAGATTACTACATACAATTACTTTTTTTTTTATTTATTTACTTCATGACTACTCAAGCATGTTGTTGGCCCACTGTACATTACTACATTACATTATGTAGAGAATGGGGCTTTCATTTTCATCAAAGCAACAGCTTCATATATATTAGCACTTGGGGACAGATGTAAACCTAAACACTGGAGATGTTTGTGTCTACTTAATGGATACAAGTTCAATATTCACTCAATTTTAGCTCTCTTTGGTCACCAATAACCAGAGAACAACATTCTGCCTCTCTAGCTGCTAAATGCTAAATGTTGCTGGTTGTGTCTATGTGACCTTTTTTTCCACGAGGCTGACAAGAACGGTGCAAGTGACCACCAGAGCCATAAGGCTACAGGTCATTAAACAAAGGCACAGAGGAGCTGATAGATTTTAAAATGCTTGGAAGTGCAGACAAGAATGGCAAAATAAGCTGATAATTAAGTTTGAACTTGTCTTACCTATAATCATGGCCATGGCGCTACTGTTGCACTGGCCGAGTGCTGACAAGATCTGGCTCATTATCTGCTGATTGGCCAGCACGAGGTCTGCTACACCTGCAGGAGGACCCTGACTGGACGTGGATCCACCAGCCATGCTTTCTTTGCTGCCACAGACCTTCTCCTCGTCTGACACACTGCTATCAGATGCTGCGCTCCCAGCCGGCGGCAGCCGTCCACTGAACTCTCTGTCCCCAGACAGAGGAAGTTGCACCAGCACGTTGACGAGTTTAAGGAGGTCGAACATCAGTTGATCACGTGTGGTCTCTCCACAGACAGCCTTTGCATCACCTGGTCGAATAATGTTGGCAAACAGACCCCCAAAACAAGCTCGGGCGCCCACTGAGCTGTCTGAGCCACTACGGGAAACTACCTTTTCTGAGCAGGTGATGTAATGGTGAACCAAGAACGTAATGGACTCGATGACAGAGGAGATAGTGGCCACTGATACCACCTCAAAGTTTTGCTCTAGAGTAAACTCCAGCAGCTTCACCTGGGCATCCAGTGGACCCTGGCCTGATTGGAACGGACCCCTGAAGGATCAGAATGAACCAGTTAGTTGCCAAAACCAATCATATTATCCACTGATTATTCTCAATGTGTACACAAATTCATTTCCATAGAAGTGAAAGCATACCTCTCAGTAGAGAGGATGTGCATCAGTTTGAGCAGGAACTCGCTAAACATCTGGGGACTGGTGGAGGACAAGTGAACCTGCAGGCGGCTCAAAAACTCATGCATGGCCTGGGTTGCAGTGGGTCCCACCTGAGAGCTGTGCTGGCTTGTTCCATTGGTGCTACTACCTGACAGGAAGCGCACCAGGACATGAACCAGAGTGGGATCGGTCACCATCTGCTGAGCTGTGCTTTCTGGAGAGCTCATCCCGTTGCCAGAGGCTGGAAGTTCAAATACAGGTGTCAGATAAATAATACGTCCTAGGAATAACGTAACATCACATTGTAACTAGGGCTGTCAATACATTTGAATATTGAACTGCAAAATGCTGCAAGATTTCCTCAGTTAATGCAAAGTAATCACACTTTTTAAAACCGGTTTTAATGTACCTGGAGATAATATATTTCCTGTTTTTATTACTCTCAGTACACCAGAAAGCTCCCTGTTGCTTCACAACTCAGTTCACATTGACAATAAATGCTTGTTAAGAGAAGCATCTGGTAGGGCTTTGAAACTGAACTTCCCATTCAACACACTGGTCTTTATCCATTTCTACTAATTTGTTTCTTCTTCTTTTGGGATTTTAGGCAGTTCTGATGCTACATAGCGTTTTAGTGCCCTCTGAAGGGTAAAAATATTTACTATGACTGCATTTCAGATTGTGCTTTCCACAACTTGACTGCTGCTTTGATCACCTCCCAATGTACACATTGGATCGAGGTAATAATCCCAGAATGTGTGCATGCCAATCACATGCAAACTAAATATGTGGTGCTAAAAAAAGCTCTTATCTATAATAGACATTTTAGCACTATCTTTAAAACATCCATGTTTTAGATGAGGTGTGAGGTGACATTTACATTTTAGCTCACGTTTTCTGATACAGTATAATGCCTTGTCCAATGGACAAGGCATCGAATAAACACTGTCGAGAAACAACTTTTTTTAGCTCTCTTCACACACATAAGATAAATTTCAAGGCAACTGAAAGTCGGCTGTGGCTCAGTAGGTAGAGAGGCTGTCCACGAACCAGAGGGTTAGCGGTTGTCCTTGAGGAAGACACTGAACCCTCAGTTGCTCCCAGTGCGTGGCACTGGTGTGTGAATGTGTGTGTGCGAATGGGTAGATGTGTCTGTGACTGTAAAGCGCTTTGAGTACCAATAAAATAATATAATAATATAAAAACAAGGCCATTTACCATTTACCAAAGTGTGACTGACTTTTAAGGCTATTACACAAGCATTGATGGAACACAGTAGGAAACCAGTAAAAAAATGAAGTACTACCACAGGCTGGCATATTAGTCATCAGTGTGAGAGAGTGCAGCACCAGACACCATGTTCTCAGGGAAGTGTTGGGGTACCACGCCAGCACCGTCAGGAAACTGCTGATGGATGCTGAGCACAGACAATAAAAAAAAAAATAAAACATATAAAGCAACTTAAAACAGTAACATTAACATTACAGAGGAAGATGGGTGGAGTCCTGACCTTGGTTAAGAGGGATGGTGGGCACTCGGCTGGCATTGAACAGAAAGATGTCTGATCCGCTGTCTTCACTGCCACCAGAGCATGTGTTGAGACTGAGCGTTAACCACAGCTGTAGCAAGGACTCAAGCTGAGAGGAAAGAAAACATTGTTCAGTTCATTTTGTTTTCTACTTAATCAATTTCAGGAGTTACCCAACGTACACTAAATTTTCCCATTGATGATCCCAATATATTCATAGCCACAGAATTTCGTAATAGTTAAATCTTGGTTTAAACCTAGTGCAACATGTCTCTGGCCTGTGACATAACCTTGATAACACCTTCCTAAACTATGCATGTGACTTTTTGACATTTTTGGGGGGTGCCATTACACAAAAACACAAAACTTCTAGTGCATACCTTCATCTTTTACCATTTAAGCTAATGTCACTGTCATTACTCAGTATCCTCTAAATATCCTCTAGTTGTCTTCAAGGCCTTAATCAACAGCTAGCCTCTCAGATCAGCTGATCGAGCCCTTCAATTGGTTCTCAATTGAACTACTTTTGAAATTGTAGCTGTTAAACTTTGCAACTGCCTTCCACATTTCATCAGATCTGAGGTTTGTGGAAAACTAATTTCTTTAAGTATGCCTTTTTCTAAACTTCGTTTGCCTTTAATCTTGTTAATTTGGTGGGGTGTTTTAATTTCATAGGTGTATACACGTAAAATATTTGCACGTAAACTATATTGGAATTACAGCATGTGCTTACCTGTACGTGGTGGACTTGGAGCATGGAGAAGAGCTTGTTGAAACAGGCACTCAAAATGGGGATGGATGATGGCTGGACCATCAGGCCGTTGCCTGGAGGAGAGCCGCCACCATGGAGAGCCCTCAGTAGAGAGTCATCAGTCCCATTGGAGGCTTGGCTCACTGGAACCAATAAAGAAAACTATCTTATAGCCCTGATATATACAGTGCCTGTAGAATCAAATTTGGCCTTGAAATGAACTTGTAATCCAAGAGGTGCACTTACTTTTGCAACTCAGAAATGTAATATTCACAAATTTTGCTGAATAAACAAGTACCAAAGTATAAAATGTCTGGTTTATTTGTTTGATTGGGTTCCCTTTGTCTACTTTTATGATTTGTGTGAAACTCGCTAATGTATTAAGTAACTTTTATGCAGAAATGTTCTGAGAGGTGGCACATAGTGTTTCGTCGGTGGATTGCAGACAATTTGGGTTTTCTTACAGGAAATCAAGTATTCTGCTTTCTTTGGTGCTGTGTGGTTACCTGTGGATGAACTTGAAGTGAGGGCTTGTAAAATGGAGTCGGCCTGTAGAGTTGCCATCATTTTAAGCATCAGCTCAGCCTGCTGCTCCAGGCCAACTTCTAGTCTGGCATCCAGTGCTGTGAAACAAAAGTGCAAAAGTTAGATGGAAAAAATGACTAAACATCAGAAATGAAAACAAATGAAGGCAAAATGTAACACCTGCTTACCCTGTGAGACAGAGACCGAAAGACCCTGTGACCCAGGCTTTTCAGCAGCAACTGGAGGTTTAGAGACTGGGATACCAACTCCTCCAATGTATGGGTTGTACCCATATGTGCCATAGTCAGCGCCCCAGTAGTCATACCAGGTGCTGCTTATAGGCTGAGAATAGACATGAGAAACATGGGGGCAAAAAACACACATTCTATTGTCAATTCATTCATTTCTCCATTTGCTTTCATTTTCAAAGTAAAATAGAACCTCCACATTGTTTACATGACTTCAATATTAGCCAGAAAAATTACTGTACTTACTCCTTAAAGTTTACAATATGTTACTTGTAACTTACAGTTGTTGTAGGTTGTTCACCTTTACAATTTGATCTACCCGATTTAGCATCAGTGGTTTGTGACACCACGCTGGGTATAAGCACAGCCAACTAAATGTAAAGGTCTAACATAAAATACTGAAGAACAACAAAAAATTAAATCTGAAAAACTGAAAAATTTCTAACAATTACAGCAAGTCAGTTTAACAAAAATGGTCAGATTTCAAGGGAATAATATTTTCCTGGAATATTAAAATCTTTGCAAAGATATTCTTTCACAAAAAAAAGTAAAATTGTATTCTCTTAATTATGGCTTGTCGAGTAAAATATTAAGAAAATCTATTACTTCAGTTATGAAACTATAGCTTATTTCTTGTAGGTGCAGCGCTATTTAAAATATAATTTGTTATAAAAATATGGTTTCATTATTGTACAGCCCTACCTAAAGACAAGTTACCATGATGAGTAAGTTGCTTTCAAACAAGTTATTTAAGAAATAAGTATAACAGAACTATTACATCCACACACACCCCAATACAATACAGAGAGTGAGAGAAAAACAGAAAAATATATTAAACCTACCTTAAACACTTTGGCAGCGAGTGGATCTTTTTCCAAATCAATATCTAAAGGATCAATATCAACATCCATCAGGTCTTGTAGCAAGTCAAAGTCTATGTCTTTATCTTTTTCCAAAGATGACAGAGGTGGAGCACCTTTGGATAATGAAAACAGCTTTAATATTGCCAAGCAAGCCCACTAGAAAAACATACAAGCAAGAAAATATCTTTCCTTAGCACGTTACTAGGCAATTTTAACGCCGATCCAGCCAAAACTGTAGCTCCTGTACTTCTAGTATACTGGAGGGAGAATCCAGACACAAGACACAGTAATGATGTAATTCAGTTTTTCTGTATGGGGACACGGTTGTGCCCAACTGTAAATAATTTGCTAAACCACAACTTAGGTTTCTCCAATAAAAAGTGTATAAACTAAAATCAGGCAAAAAGCCCCAAGAGTTTCTGGAAGTATATGTCTGGACTCCCACTCCAAAAGGCAGCAATATTAATAACAACAATAATAAATATAATTCCTACTGTGGAGAAAAAAACATGCAGCTATTAAAAAAAGACATATGACCATACATGTACGTTATATTGTCATAACAGAAAGTGTGAGTTCACATCATCTGTGTGGTGATGTGGAAAGTGTGAAGGATCGATGGGGCTACCCACGCACTTTGGAATACTGAGGAGCTCCCAGCAGTACCTGCGATGATATCAGGCACCAGGGCCTCGTCAATGCTCTCTACCAGGGGGATGGGAGCAGGCTGGGGCAAGGAGTCATCCGAATCTGCCCCTGCTGAGGACGACGATGCCCCAGCGTCTTCACCCACCACCACCTCATCCATGCTGTCCAGAGAACCTGGAGACAGAAGTTCACCTGAGAAGATAACAAGTTGAAGCTTAAGTACAATAAAACACACCAATTTAAGGAACATAGTTCCAAAATTGTCCTTGGTTGCTAAAGACACTCTTGATATTACTATCTTTTAAGCAATTTGTACTTTATATTTTGACAATTTTTTAAACAAACACTCAAGAATATTTAACAGATTAAGGCCCTATTCAGACCAGGCACTAACCCACATCTTGGGTGAACCTAACACAAGTGGAAGCACATCTGTTCAAACTTGGCACCAGAATGTACCACAGCATGCATCTTGAGAGACTACTTCTTGATTTCAGTTCTACAATCCTGTATGCATATGAACACGTACACAATTTGGGAAGCATACACAGTAATGTCACTGCTACATATGGCCAACAGTGAGATTGTGAACAAGTTCAATGCTACTGATATCCTTCTCAGTTACCAGTAATGCACAATCAAAAACCATTTAAAAACAAAAAAGTCCCCAATACGGAGCCTTGCAGTACCCCATATGTGATTTAAATTCAGCATAAAAATAATGATTTCTGTCTTGTTAAAATTCTCAGGCAATACCTTAAAAACCTCCCTTTATTTCCAACAAACTGCTGGAACTATCAATTAATCTTGAGACAATTATCCATTCTTGCAAATCATCAATTAAATCAACACATTTTAGCTCCAACTGTAAACTAAGTGCAGAATTCACATGAAATGAGAGGTAAACTCTTTTGCAACATAATGTTCAAAACCTCTACACCATAACAACACAGATTAGTCAATTTTGTCAAAGGTTCTCCTAAAAACAAGAGAATGTGAGAACAAACAAATACAATGTCCTAACATTCAAAATGATGAGTAAGGCCAGTTGGAGGAGAATATGTTGTTCTAAAGGCAGACTGGCACTCATACCATAAACTGCATCATACTAAATAATTCTGCACCTGATTAAAGAATTGCCATTTTAAAGCCTCAGGCACAGTGCCATGTCAACACAATCAAATCCAAAATAATGTGACAGTAAACTACAAGAAAACTTAACAACCTGCTAGGATGTCCTGAAGCATACACGTGAGAGAATACTGTGCCCAGGCACCGCCCCAGGAGATGTCCCCTCTGTTGAAGTCTGTCCCCACAAGCAAGAGTAGCAGTCGCTCCAGCTGCTGCTCAGACACCACCTCACACAGGTGGATAGTGGGTCTTGTGGCATTGGCTATCCTAGCTAGGACCTGAAAGGAAAAAAAAAAAAAGTATTTATGTAGAGCAGATACAGATTCTTTAATTTGGGATCATAAGTGCATATTCCCATTGTTTAATACCTTGCACACAAAGAGCAGCAGGTCAGCATGGCAGGTGAAGTCCATGGAAAGGAGGAAGAGGGCCAGCTTCTGCACCACAGAGATGCAGCGTTCATGGGAAAGTGTGAAGGGCAGAGGTTCGACTTCTGGCGTTTCTTTGGCTGTTGTGGACTCAGTGTCCAGTGTGGAGCGGGGCCATTCAGCCGTCCGCCGCAGACGGATCAGATCTTTAAAGTGCTAGAAGAGGGATGCTGAATTATAGTTCTGCTCCTGACACAGTACCTTTAAAAAATTACATATTTTACCTAGGGTTTGAAACACATTGTTTTTAAAGTAAAAATATTTAATTCATTCCTCGCAATGGCTAAGATGTAACTCATAAATTTGTGCCTCGTTTAATATCCAAAGATCTACAAACATGCAAATTAGTCCCCCTTTGTTATCTCCCTCTGCTACTTGTTTGTAGCTCAAGCATTCCTTTTCACCTCTGACTCAAAACCCAACTCAAACACTGTAAAGATTACTCTAAGTTACACAGAGCCGACTGTAAAATAAGAATAAATCAACCAAGCTATGTTGTAAAGCTGAAAATCCAATCGTGACAAAAACATGATGAGTCTCAGAAGAAAGGCATCTAGTTAATAAATAAGCTCCAACCTGGTAAGTTGATGGGACAGGTTCTTTAAGTATGTTATGTACATGTTGCTTCACACAGCAGTACCAGGGTAGACTGATTAGCACAGCTGTTTTGTATGTTAGCTTCTCCCTTTCTTTCTGATGAGCTATAGACTATGTGAAGTCTAGACCCAAGGACTCGCTCTTTTATTGCATCTTACTTTTCTTTAGGAGGAAACCTTCAACATGGGACAATATTTTAGCACAGCTGTGGAAAGTCTGACAGAAACAGCCAAACTTCACAGTCTGACCTTAACGTTTCCTTCACCGTGAGGCCTGTACAGTGTGTGACGAGCCGCTCACCTTGGATGTGGCTTGTTTGAGCTTGGCCTGTTCCACTAGTAGTTTGTAGGAGGAGCCTTTGTTGGTCTGGATCTTCTCCTTTTCAATCTGCTCGACCAAAGCTTTCTGTTTGGCTTTTAATAGATTTAACTGCTACAATAAAAAGGGTACAATAAATATAAGCACTGCAAAACCATTTGCTCCAGACAAGTTTCATTTTTCTTGGGTTTCTAATGGAGATATGACAAGGAAACATCAAGGAGAGTACATTTTCATAACACAAAGCTGTATTTGGTTTTGGAAAGAGACACATTTACCTGTTTGTGATGAACTAGCTGCTTGCGTATCTTACGGGAGTACAGCCGATCCAGGCTGCTGCTGCCTTTAGCTGATCTGCTGGAGTTCTGAGCCTGAAGGTTATTATTGATGAAGCTCCACTGAATACCTGAAGGATAAGAACACACAGTTTGTTACTTTAGGAATCAAAGAAGTGTGAACTCCCTATATATATTGCTGGAGAAATAGGTTTTCAACAAGCCTCCTCAGAAAAAACAATTATTTCAGAGATGTATCCGATATTAAAAAAAAGCTTTATTAAAATCAGATTTGTTTTTGGTACTGTGCAGGTCATATACCTGTTGACGGTCTGTCCCGCTCTTTCCCTCCTAGGTGTTTCTTCCCTCCTGAAGCCTCCTCTTCAATACTGGCTACATAGTCCAGCAGTCTGGAAACCAACATCACCACCCAGCTGACCATGGGAATATCTAAAACACCTAGAAAACACACAACCAATCTTATGTCTCAAATAGACACTTGTAAGTCATACTCTTGTATATCACTTTGGACAAACATGTCAGGTAAATGCATAAATTGATATTTCATTAATGTAACGTCAGATGTCCTTCATTGTCCAAGTCTCTCTTTGATGTTGTACACATATGGCTGCTTTACCTTCAGTCCTGCGCTGAGCAGCAGCTTGCGGCTGCTGCAATGGAGAGAGCAGGCTGTCCAGGAGGTTGAGGAGGCCCTCCAACACACCACTGTTACCCAGGGATCTTTGGCCAATGCAGGACAGGAGCATGAATACCCTGGGATAAAGACAAATGGAATCACCATCTGCAGCACATCTAGAATATGTCTATTATTTCGTGTGAATCTCCTGTGGCCCTATTACTGGGCATGATCACATGTGGTAACTGTATGACATCTGGTACCTGTCCTGGGGGAAGATGAGGAGTTGTTCGGAGTTGTACAGCTCCTGCAGTACATTGGATAGGAACTGACCCCACCAGCGCTCGCCTCCGCAGAGCTGCACCAACAGCAGGCCAGCATGAAGACGGATCTTTGGTGTTCCACTAATACAAAGGTGTTTGAAGAGCTCCTCACAGGCTTGTGCGTGGAAGGTACTCTGGAGCACCGAGGGCACAGAATGGCCTAGAAATATACAAACCAGTGAGTGAAGTCTGTACCAACAATTTTAAACAATAAATCACAAAATCTGAAAGAGTGTTATCTCTAAAAAAGAACCCTTAATGGACCAGCTGTTTTTAGCTCCCTGCTCACCGTTGCTGGAATGCAGCAGACTGAGCAGTGTGTCCAGCAGGTAGCGGATGATGGTTCTCAGCTGCTCTGTGGAGGAGTTGTGAACAAGGTCCTGGGCCTCCGGAGCACTGGCTGCAGGAAGCGATTTGCGGCTAGCGCCAAGTGATACACGCAGCCGCTGGACGGCGTGGTGAGCCAGGTTTAGTTGCAGCTGTAGCTGGATGCAGTCCTGGTAAGCTGAGAAAACACGCTGGTCCTCCTCTACTACCTTGTCTGGCTTTCGCAAGAAATACTGGGCATTGTTGGCACTATTGAGAGGGGGCAGGTCAATGTTCTGCAGAAGGGTCTCCAGCCGATGGCAAGCAAGATTGTATCTGGTGAACAAGAACAGGCCAAGGTAATTAAGTGGAGAAGAATCCCACCAGAACAGATTCATAAGCACAAAGCTAATCTTTACCGCCAAAATGACTTTACCCAACCAGTTTGATTTTGTGTTCATGGGCAAAAAATACTTATTTTTTTGCAGTTTCATCAAGGAAACACAGAGTAACATTAGTAGATGTTCTGAAGTTGTGTGCTCTAATCTCCTCCACAAAGAAGTATCTGATTACTTTGCAGCTAAAAGCTCCACCAGCTAGTTTCTACAGTGGGATCAGAGAAACAAGCATGAGGAGTGTGCTGCACTGACCCAAAACAGTTAAGCTGTAGAATGGAAGGCCAAAGTCTTTAAGGACATCCAAAACTGGAATTGGAATATGACTGTGCTAAAGTTGCTACGCTTCCTGTCTCACCTGCACTGAATGTCCTCTTGCAGTGCCACCATCATGGTCAAGTGTTGATCCACATCTGGCTGACTGGCAGCCTCACTCTCTCCGCGCAGAGGATCATGCATCAGCTTAAGTTCACTCTCCCATGGCAGGATGTAAGTGTGGCCATAGTAGAAGCCCAGTGGGATCTTTGCTCGAGCATTGGTGCTGCCATAGCGCCCAATCACGGTAATCTGTAGGAGTAGAGTGAACACAGGAAGAAAGCAGCCTCAAATAAACAATTGAAGTAGACTGTATGAGCACTAATCTTCAGACATTAGGTCAGCCATCCTGCATCTCTCCCAAGCTCAATAAAGAGAAACAGACCTTCATGAACCTGCAGACAGGTGGTGGTAGAAGGTCGTGCAGAATGAGGGAGTGGGTGCTGATGTCAGTGGCCACTACCAGCCTGCGGCCGTCCACCTCCTCACCCAGAGTCCAAATGTCTATGGACAGAGAGGCCAGGTCGCCACAGGTTGGGATCAGAGCATCAGTCAGCAGAACTGGACGGCCAAAGTCCAGCGTGACAAAGCGACGAGCTCCTTGGAGTAAAGACAGAGGAAAGCTTATTTTGTTTGTTAATAAATAACTAATGTTAACAAATGTATGAATGTGTTGTGAAATGAAAGTTCAAGTACTTCTCTTCACTCCAGTTTCAGTATATACAGTTCTATGCAAATACGCATTCTCAAGAAACACTGAGGCGGTAAATGTGGAACATTGCAAAATGACATACCAGAGTGCATCCGTTCTATGATAATAGACTGGTGTGGAGGAGGCTGCAGGAAGTGAGATGCCTGGGAAATAGCCAAAGCCAGACCACTGCCCATAGGGCTCTATGGAAAGAACAAGCAATTATTGAAGTCACATCTTAATATTTCACTTAGTTTAGTGGCTAACACAAAAATTTCATAAACAGTAATCACTGGCTTTAAAGTAGGGATGCTCTAAAATTTATATCACAGCAGCATTTTATGTTAGTTCAGGTAAAGGCATTATATGTCAGTTTTACAGAATGAAAGGTGGAACCCCAAACAAAATGTCTTAAAAGTAGGGGTTGGACTCGATTAAAAAAATTAATCTAATTAATTAGAGGCTTTGTAATCAATTAATCTCGATGAATCACATTTTATTCACATAACAATATTTGAACCAAAAACAAACATTTTTTGAATTTAAATGGATTTTAGCTCTTTTAATTGAAATGCATTTAAGTGCATTTCAATTCAAAACAGTGGAAAAAGAAAGAAAATATCCCTGGCCAAAACTGAACAGACTTAAAGTTAAAGTGCCATTTTAAGAACTTTAAGTACTTTTTCAGAACAGTATTGACTTTAAATGGCAAAAAAAACAAAAAACAAAACAAAACAGTGTTTGGGCTGCCAAAATGTCTTTTCCGGGCCGGGACTGCTAGTGTTAACAGCTCCACCAGTTTCTGTGCTCACTACAACATTTGTACAAAACTTTAAATAAAATTTGCCGTGTGTATCAGTGTAACTGGTGTACCAGGAAATCATGCACTGACAAAACTTCCGCGTTGTTTGGAATGCAAACTGCGATTAAGTCCCACCCCTACTTAAAACACAATTCAAACTCTTTTCCCTCTATTGGCAATGTAAAAAGTGCCACTTCAAGGTTGTATGCCTCAGTCACCCTGTCATGTCTCTACAGACACACAATATACAGTATGTATGGAAGGATAATAGTGCGTTGCTGTGCTGTCACATATGATTTTATAGCCAGTGGCAAGGAAAAACTCCCTTTTAACAGGAAGAAACCTGAGGACCCATCTGCCTGAGGAAATAAATGGCTAACAGTTCAGAGCTGGAAATACAGTCAAAAACTCATGGCTAGGGCTGGTAAAAAACAAGCCAATGTTAATGAATGTTAAATGAGAAGCATTATTCTGACACATACCAGCATTTGGTGCAAGACTTAGCCCTACATAATAGAAGAGCAAGCCGCCATTAACTCAGGGTTAGGCGGAAGCTAGCCAAACAAGAACGTGAATGTTACTAACCGGTTTGCTTTTTTGTGTGTTCTTGTGTGCAGCCAGGTTGACAGGCCCGGCATCCATCATGGAGCCAGGAAACAGGTGAGCCAGCTCGGCACTAAAGGCCGCAGACACTGCCTCGTTGGGTGGTGTAAGAGGAGGGGTCATGAAGAGGGGTGTGGTTTTGGGTGTCGGTGGGATGACATCAGAAGGGTGAATGAAGAAGCCTGGAGCAGAGGAGGGGTTTGAAGGCACAGAGTTGTGGATGGGCCCCACACCAGAGGTCGTTGCAGCTGCAGAGGTGGTCTGATGCAGCTTGGCCTCGAGCTTGGCCTTCTGTTCTCAGCACAGACAAACATGTAAGAAGTTACCAACCAGAAAATAAAAAATACAAGAATGCAGTTCAAGCATCTTAGAAACACCTGAACAAAAATGTGACGCCTGGACACACAAGACATTGCTAAACTACTAACACTTTCTAGTACAGGAACTTAAAAACTGTATCTGCATCTACACTGCCTGGCCAAAAAAACACCGCCACCTGGATTTAGCTAAGCAAATAGGTAGGAGCCTCCTATTGGATAATCAGCTGGCAACAAGTTATTTATCCCCAACTGATGCAATGAGTAGTTTCTCATTTCTTAAACAACCATGTCTAAGGACACATGGAAAAGATGTTTGAGAAGGGTCAAATCATTGGCATGCATCAAGCAGAGAAAACATCTAAGGAGATTGAAGAAACA
This sequence comes from Chelon auratus, assembly GCA_030220025.1. Classification (NCBI taxonomy): domain Eukaryota; kingdom Metazoa; phylum Chordata; class Actinopteri; order Mugiliformes; family Mugilidae; genus Chelon; species Chelon auratus. The sequence goes on along the minus strand of JASGAT010397328.1, from coordinate 101 downwards.
ACTAAATTTGTGAAAGACTGGTACGGGGAGCATGAGACATCATGTTCACACGTGGATTTTTTTATTTTTTTTTTATGGCCAGGCGGTGTATATTCTAGTAC
>JASGAT010397327.1:30256-47312 GCA_030220025.1 Chelon auratus | reverse complement strand
TGAGTTTCATAAGTGTGCTGTCCAGGTAGAGGCAGTGGGTGTCACTGAGCCTGGTGCAGTGCCATGTGCAGTGCTGGTGGAGCACTGAGGAGCCATTAGTGTCCAGATAGCATTAGCTTTATAATTATGTGTATTGTAAATGTCCAGCAGACAGCGCTGCAGAATCAATACAAAGGCACTTTGCACGGATCACGTTGATCGCTTACTAACCTAGCAAAGTGTAGGGAACATCTGCTGAGATAGCGTTAGCGTTAGGTTTTAGCTACAAGGTAACGCTAGTTGGACGACAAACTTACCGTGCTGTTGCATTGCTGAAAGTCTGAATTTCTGTCAAAATCGCTCTTCCAGTATTTTCTGCTGAATCGCGGGACATGCAATCAGAGAGTGACCGACAGCGTGAATTAGCATATTAGCTAAATATTTAGTTTCACCAAGCGCTAGATTTAACATTTAGATTTAACATTTAGATTTAACATTTACATTTAACATTTACATTTAACATTTATTAAATGTGATTTAAAAAAAAGTGATTTTGAAGAATTCTTTATGTTTTTGGAGCTAAATGTTGCAATTTTCAATTTAACATGTGCAACTTTACAAACAGCGCCCTATGTATGTCATCTCAGGGCACTAATACGCATAGTAAGGTCAAGAACTCAAAGTGGTACAGAGAGAAACCCAGCAATTTCCCCCCAAGCAAGCACAACATTGTGGTTAAAGCCATGCTGAGGCTAGTTAGCGCTGAGGACTGCCTTTACATGCAACCGTGTGACCCACAGCAGAGCAGAGCTGCGATGGGGGATGGGCAGATTACTTTGTCTTACACCATGGTGATGATGTCTCTCTCTCTCAGGCTGTCTCCTTTTTCTGCTCTCAGGCTCTCCATTTACACCAGCAGATATAGTAGATTAGTCGGTCTCATAGACTGATTCTAGATACTACCATTAAGCCGTGCCATCTGCCTTTCTACATGTTGTGCACACATGCTTTGACGTTTCAAAATGCATCCTCAGTCAGTTCTTTATTTAAATGCTGGTATAACACAATGACTCTTCACTATGGAACAAGACAAATATCATAAGGGATTCCTTTCTTTGAACAGAAGTCACTAAATTATCCTCCAATTTTAAAAAAGAAACAAAAGCCCTTAAAGAGCTAAAAATGAAAAAAATTAATTCCAGTCTACATGTTACATGAATATCTGAAATGTAAATTTGACAGTATCCCTTTTTGAATTAGATTTATTCGGATTATGTGCACAGTTTTTGATTTTTTTAGGGGTGAACACTTATTTACACTTAATCATTATTCAGGTAACTGTCATGTCTGATTTCCGACACAACTTATGAATTTCCATTTTGAAATTTTGCCCACCACAAGAGCGAAAAAGCATTGGGCGATATGTTATTTGCTTAATAGGTCATATGGCTTACTTACAGAGTTCACTGAGATGCTAGGCTAGGCTAACAGGTCAAATTTGCCATTACTGCAACGCAACAAACCTTTGAACCAGCAAGTACTAAAGCAGTGTTTATTACCTGCTTTTAGTACCTGTTACATCCAATATTAGCAATCTGAACAGTTCATTACCGTCACCTGTTTTAATGAATCATATTTGCTGCCACCATCCATTACTTTTAGCTTTCTTCTCCTTAAGCTGACAATTTCAACTGTCGATTTACTTTTAATATATTCATTGCCCTTAGCAAGTTGAACTATGTATTTATTAATTATGCATATTTATCCATTACATTTAAACTACTATTTCAATGGCTAATTAATTTGTAGCTACATTACATTTTACATCTATTTCATTCATTATATTGCATATTTGCACTTGTCACTTCTTTCTATTATTCATAGTAATATTATTCATTTGCTAACTTGTGAATTAACCATAAGCTTGTAACAGTTTCAACTGTTCATGCATTATTTCAGGATAATTCATGTGTCCATCACTTTGCACCCTCAGTCACTAAAGTATTAAGTCAGTCCCCGAGTATTTGGGTTTTACACATTTAGTATGGGTTTATTTTTTCAAAGGATAGTTTCCCCCCACTTATTAATCACTGCTTTAAAGGTACACATTAGAAGTCTTACAAAGGTCTGATTAGACCTCTGATAGATTCAGACATACTGTTAGACTGAGACTGAACAAATTGTTAGTGTGGAAGGCCTTAAAGTGACGGCTTTTGTGTTATTTGTGCAGATGTGTTGAGATGTTATAATTTGAAATATAATAATATAATGAACACAATATATTATAAATTAATCTTATACATGCATTCATTATTTAGTTGAATTGAAATAATTAATTCATGGAATTTAAAGGTTGGTGAAGAAAATTAACATATTTATTTCACGGTGCCTTAACAGGTGTGTCACTCTAACTTCCACTAAATCCACTAATCCCTCCAAATAATATTTTTTATTTATTTTTTGTGAGTTTTACCCAGTTCTGACATGTACTGTACACAATTTACTGCAGAGAATGTGGCACCGCGTGCAAAACACAGACACAGTCGCTGATTTGATTTGGTGCAGCTGACCAGAGCAGCACAGTGAGGAAACATTACTTACATGACATCATGAGCTACTTAATGTGCAGCGGTGAGGAGGCTGCATGAGCCAAAACGTTGTCAAGCTCTGCTGGTCAGTGTTTGCACGCTGCTCCGATCGAAGCTGCATCGTGCAGATTTGTGTGGCGACACAAACATTTTGCCAATTAGAATATGCAGAATGTACGGGCGTTTGGCTTTTCCTGACAAGTTTACCAGACATGCGTGCACTGATGCAAAGATGCCACGTGTTATCAAACACACTGACACAGTTGTCACGTGAGTTTTACAGCTGATACCTGAAATGATTTGAATACCGGATCAAAGACATGATCCAACATGCACCATTTTTTTCATGCTCTGCTCTTATTGTAACAACATAGCAAGTACTGGAGAATGAAAAAAAAAAAAAATACAACATGTGGCTGTGCCAAATCATTTACATATGCTTAATTATGCTTTAAACCTTCAATTACACAATTGTCAGTAGTGACATCGGCTAACATAGGCCTGGTCAGTGTCCTGGCTGTATCATGGATCCTGACTAAAACACAGCATATAGTAGATAGTAATCATTTAAGAGTTTACAGTTCCACATCCAAGCATGGACGTTAATGCTCGTTTCCAGATGGTAAATGGAAAACGGTCTTGCTTTTATATAGCGCTTTTCTACCTATTGGTACTCAAAGCGCTTTTTTGCAGTCACAGATGCATCTACCCATTCACTCACACACACACAGCAATCTGCATTGTTCCCAACCAGGCCAGTGTTGTCAATAAGTTCTACATCTGTACAGTAATTTATCCATTTGTATGATGTAAGACCAATGGTTGCAACCATAAACATAATATAATCTTGGCATGTCGCAGATTTAATAAGGGCCAATGCTAGTATTCACTAGGTGTTAACTATATCTATTATGTATTACATCAAGATCTGCCATTACTGATCCAATTACCTCTCTGCTGACATCTCATCGGGAGGCTGCTGTTGCCACTCGGAGTCTTTCAGTCTGTGTAGACAGAGTCCATAGTAGTCCACTTGTTAATATATAACGGTGGTGTTTTGGAAATACACTATACAGTATTACCAAATGTATTCACTCATCTGCCTTTACACACATATGAACTTCAGTGACATCCCATTCTTAATCCATAGGGTTTAATATGACGTCGGCCCACCCTTTGCAGCCATTATAGCTTCAACTCTTCTGGGAAGGTTTTCCACAAGGTTTAGGAATGTGAATTTTTTTGACCATTCTTCCAGAAGTACCTTTGTGAGGTCAGACACTGATGTTGGACGAGAAGGCCTGGCTCGCAGTCTTCGCTCTAATTCATCCCAAAGTTTTTCTGTCGGGTTAAGGTCAGGACTCTGTGCAGGCCAATCAAGTTCTTCCACACCAAATTCTCTCATCCATGTCTTTATGGACCTTGCTTTGTTTGTGCACAGTCAGGTTGGAGCAGGAAGGGGCCATCCCCAAACTGTTCCCACAAAGTTGGGAGCATGGAATTGTCCAAAATCTCTTGGTATGCTGAAGCATTCAGAGTTCCTTTCATTGGAACTAAGGGGCCAAGCCCAGCTCCTGAGAAACAACCCTACACCATAATCCCCCCTCCACCAAACTTTACATTTGGCACAATGCAGTCAGACAAGTACCGTTCTCCTGGCAACCGCCAAACCCAGATTGGTCCATCAGATTGCTAGTTGGAGAAGCGTGATTTGTCACTCCAGAGAGCGCGTCTCCACTGCTCTAGAGTCCAGTGGCAGCGTATTGTACACCACTGCATCCAACGCTTTGCATTGCACTTGGTGATGTATGACTTGGATGCAGCTGCATGGCCATGGAAACCTATTCCATGAAGCTCTCCATGCACTGTTCTTGAGCTAATCTGAAGGCCACATGAAGCTTGGAGATCTGTAGTGATTGACTGTAGCGAAGTTGGTGACCTCTGCACTCTGACCCCACTCTGTCATTTTACATGGCCTGCCACTTTGTGGCTGAGTTGCTGTCGTTCCCAATCACTTGACTGCGGAATATTTAGTAGCGAGGAAATTTCACGTCTGGACTTGTTGAACAGGTGGCATCCTATCACAGTACCACGCTGGAATTCACTGAACTCCTGAGAGTGACCCATTCTTTCACAAATGCTTGTAGAAGCAGTCTGAATGCTTAGGTGCTTGATTTTATACACCGGTGGCCATGCTTGGAACACATGAATTCAGTGATTTGGATGGGCGAGTGAATACTTTTGGCAACATAACGTATGACGGCTCAACTGCCGAGCAGGTAGGTTATCGGCATTCACAGAAAGGCAGAGAGGGTTGAGAGCTGTGGAAGTTGTTAGAGCATTCGGAGCTGTAAGGAGAAAAAAGCAACGCTGAAGCACAGGTGAATTTTATAGATAATGACTAAGCCGACAACCACAGATGCAGTCATTGTTTAACTTAGTCAAAATTACAATGGCTTTAGTTTCTTACGTCAATTTTTGTAAAGGATGATGATTTAACGGAATATTTGTAACGGAAGATTACATTGAGTGACTGAATGGAACAGATGCCAGGCTGGGTCTGGATATGGTGTAAGGATTCTCAATGGATGGACAACCCCACAGTACTAACCTTCATTGAAGTTGGACCCATTATGAATATTCAAGCAACAAAAAGAAATCATGATGATTTTTTTGAGGTGCATTCATTTTTTCAGAAATATAACTTGAGCGATGTGACATCATTCATATCAAACAAAAACACTGAATCAACTAAAGAGTAATTACATTAACAAATGAATATGAGTTGATTCCATTAAATTGTATTTTACAGTATCAGTGATGAGGATAGATCTATCTATCTATCTATCTATGGACTTGGAAGGTGGCTCTGAAATGCTAATAGCTGGCAGCATCATGTTCAAGTCTGCTTTATTTCACAGTCGCTACAATGGAAAGTCAAGTTTCTCCACAAAATGCTGACCCAACACTGATATATACTCCATACTGGACATGCTTTTGCCACTCGTAGCACTGAATATCTGCAAATTGTGTATTCTGCAGTGTTTTGTTTTTTGTTTTTTTTTTGCAAAGTGGTGGGATAATTGTTTGGCATGATAATGACAGAGAAGTAGATTATGTTAATCAGCTTTCAAAATTTCTATGGGGGTTTCAGTACTTTTCTTTAATCTGTGAGTGGAGTAGATTTGTCCGCTATGTAGATGTAGCCCATCAAACTTTGGTAACTAAAAAGTTGCACATATGCTTACACCAATCAGGCATAACATTATTACTTTCCTAGTATTGTGTATGTCTCCCTTGTGTCTCCAAAACAGTTGTGACTCATCAGAGAATGGACATGGGCCTTCTGAGGGTGTCCTGTGGTGTCTGGCAACAAAATGTTGTTAGTGGGGGCCTTTGGGTCCTATAGGTTGCACAAGCATCCCACAGATACTTGGATCAGTTTGGGATCCAGTGAATTTGTTGGCCAGGTCAACGCCTTGTGCTGTTCTTCATGTGTTTTTTTTTAGTCGTTCCTAAACTGTTTTTGTGTGTGTGTCTGTGTCAGGCTGCATCCTGCTGGGGATGGCTGCTGCCATCAAAGAGTGCCATTGCTATGGGGTGGGGGTGCCTGGTCTGGTCTAGGTGGGTGCTACATGTCTAAGTAACATCCACATGAATGCCAGGTCCAAAAGTTTCCCAGCAGAACATTGTATTGTCACACAATGGTCAATGTTATTTACTTCTCCTGTCAGTGGTAATAATGTTATATTGTATAATGTGTATATTCCTTTAGATCTGAATATTAGAACAAAATCTGGTTATGCTCCAATCTGTATGTAACAGTACTGGTGCCTGTGTCATTCTCACTCTCCAATAGCTGTTGTTCAAGCAGAGACGTAAAAAGATGTGTTTCTGCCCCTGAAACACGAGTTGACGCCACGAAGCTGCGCCACGCTGATGCAGTCATCAGCCTTTAAGGCCCACTGCTCCTCTGCCACGTTTATCTCATTTAATTATGCTGAGAGGACGACATCCGAGCAGAGCTCTGGTACACGCTGAGATATGACTCTGTCGTGTGGGAACATCAGCGGGCAACTATACCCCTGTGCCCCCTCTCATAGAGACCAATCTCTCCATCTTCCTTTCATTCATTGGTTAATTACATTACTCATCTCTCCCCTGGCCTCAGCTGTGTCAATGGAACAGCTGGGGTTGTTCCTGGAGCACAGATCCCGGGAAACATAAATCAAACCTCCTCCTGCTGCCATCGACTGAGACACAGTGAAGGGAAGGGAAGGGCAGACCCTTGTCTCGTCCCCTTTTTTATTCTTAAGGACCTCATTCGTGCAAATATTACTGGACAGGGAAGGAGTCTGAATGTCACGCAATATGTCCTTGGTTTGTTGATTTCTATCTGAGCTCAAAAAGGTCTATGATAGCGTCGCCCCTCCTCAAAGCCACTGCCATAGATGTGAAAAATGACTGAGAATATACTTTTTCTTTTAATCATAATCTATGTCTAAAATCAGCTAATAGAGAATACCTGACAAACTGACTGACGACAAGGCAGACACTGTGCAATGGTGTTAGCCTCCCAAACCTCTCCATGAGGAACAATCTGATATCTTATTACTCAGCTAAAAGGTCTGCTTTGTGGTGTTGCTCAGAAAGAGACTCAGACCTCACGTTATGTCCTTTGGCCCCTGTGCCGATGTTTCTCCAGACATTGACAAGGAATTAGCCCCATCCACAATTAAACTGGATGCCATCTCATTCTGTCACAAAGGCTTAAAGAGAAACATGTCTTGGTTAAGTGCTTCTTGAGAGGAGTCAGGGGACGGAGGCCCCGTGCAGAGCTCGCATTAACATCCGTCCCGGGCAATCCGTTCACAAGTGTGAGCGGAGCTTTGGCTCATTCATCAGAAAAAAATGGTGATTACTATATCACCTAAAAAAGGAATTACCTCTGTAAAGGAGTCTTTTGAAATATTATACCATTATATATATTCTATTTGTAACTGTTAACTAAATAAATAAAGAGTAAATCGAATCAAGAATAAACTAATTAAAGTATTTATTATAAGAATAGCATGTGTGATTCTGTCATTAAAAAATGTCAGAATGTGGTTAATTATTGATGCGGTCATATTGACGAATAAGGAGCCAGTGTCTTTATTAAAAGAGATTACAGAGCGCTTCCAGAATTCAAGTGATAATCAGAGATTTGTCCAAGTCTCTAAACTATCTAAAGTCAGGACAGAGATCAATAAATAATAACTTAACTTGTGTGCCTAAGTAATCAGGCACACACAAAAAAACAGCAGTCGTGATCCATTAGAGACAGCAGCTGTTAAAATAGTCCGCTGAGCCCCCAAATGATGTCGGTGCTTCTTTGCATGACGAGCACGACACTGAGATCGCATCTCAAGTGCTGACTGGGGACACATATGGAGATGTATTTTAATGCCAGGTGTGAGAACACATACTAAAGACTGGGATCGAATTGCCCTGGTCGGATGTTAACGAGAGCTCTGATCCAGAGAGTGGGCCTGCGCTCTTTGGCTCCTCATTGGGATTTACCACTGGTTTGACCAGCCTCTGGGAACATACCCCTCTTTGAGTGGATAGCGCACGTCTCTTTTAAGTCGCTGTCTTTGAAAACAGTGCTCCTCTCAGCCCTGGCTCCAGCTAAGAGAGTTATGGACTTATCCCCATTATCAGCCTCACCTGTCTTGTCTTAATATCAGAGAAGACAGGAGCACAGCTACTTTCCATCCATATCCTTCGTCTACACCTTAAACACGACTGCTCCACTACCCTCTAGAGGCCTTTACTCCCTGCAAAAGGGAAGCAGATGAGGTGCACGCTCTATCTTATATTTTATACATGGACATCATCAGACAGGGGCCACAGTAGTTTGTTCAATGCTGTATTCTACAGTAAGGTGCGTAATTCATTTTGCTTTCACTCTGATCAATTCCAAGGTAGCTGCAGGGGCTGAAAGACCTGGTTGGGGAGGTGTGGTGGAGGAGTGGGAAGAGGAGATGGTGGGAGAGATGCCTCAGTGGTGGTTGCACGTTGTTGAAAATAGCTGATTGTTGCAGTCTGGCTATGCCAAATGACCATGACAAAAGACAAGTTTTAATACTTGAAACAAACAAGCTAGGCAGGCCTGACTGACATGAAGCATCATACTGATTTCATTCACAACTGCCATAAGTAAAGTTTGGCACGGTGCACATTTTCCATACATGGAGACATAGTCTGGTGCCATTACGTAACATGTTTAAGTTGTGTTTCTTCTCTGGACAGCTCTAATGGTCTAATAGTAATGGTCTTTTTTTAGCAACTTTTGGTTTTCAAGCTGAAGATACCAAGCAGACAATTTCAGCAGTCAAAAAACAAGGCCCGTATAGTGCTGATATTTGCAGTAGTAAGTCGTAATCCAACAAAATCCCGCTTCACCCTAAAAAACAAACACAGTAGAAAACTCTGTTAAGCTCCAGAGGACACATTTCCTAGTGGAGTAAAAAACTGAGAGAGTACTGGAGTCCTTACTTCAACTAATTTGGTAGCAAGTTATTCCACAGGTGGGCCGTTTCCTCAAAGAAACAGATGTGGCTGCATTTTAACAGCTGGCTGGGTGACCTTCCTGGTGCCTAGTACACGACTGGAATGTGTTGCATCACACACCACGCTTGCATTTTGGCAAAGAGTGATGCAGCCTGTCGTATCCCACATGGTAATCCTTACATTTACCCTCTGGATAGGTTTGAGCAGTAATAGTAACAGCAGAGCATTTCTAATAGTAGTCGTACATGTTGTAGTATTAGAAGTAGTAGAAGTAACAATAGCAGCGGTACTAGCAGTAGCAAGTGTATTATACACATAATAATACTACAGCATCTGTGGGACAATAGCACACTTTGTACCATGTAGAACATAATCTGTTTCACTACTTGTTACATTACTTTTGCGTTACTCTGCAGCAATGCCCGAGATGCACTGAGATTCTGCATAAGTTCTGGTCGTTATACATAAATGTTAAATCTTATATATGAATTCATTTGGGCCAAATCCATAATCTGAAAACTAGTCAGAAGATTACTTCTCGGACAACTGTGCACACATGTGCACATTTTTATGCTTAAAAGACTCAAGTTGGCTTTGGCAGGAGGTTTCTAACTGCCTCAAAAACAATATGAAATGTATCAAATTCAAAAAACATAAAAGACAGTGGCCTTCCTAACACCACAATGTACAAATATGAATACTACGTAATTAGTCTGGAGGCCAGACCAAATTCAAAGTTGGTCTGCAGTCCCTCCGTTGGGAACTGGTTATGCTCCAGTGTGGTGATGGACAGGAAAATAACAGCAACTTATCCACATCATCCACATCATCTGAGCTTCATGGAGTTGAGTTTGTTTACAACAAAATGGCTCTGATTGGTCGTAGGACTACAGCCTTGGTTAATTCCTTGACCTTTTTTTTCATTATTATTTTTTATCAGCCTTTGACTGTTAACAGTGCTTTTTCTTTTTGGAGTGTTGTTTCTACATTGGCTTTTGAGTATACAGTTTGGAGTATGAACTGTAATGTTCCCTGGCGAGAGACTCTTCACTGCGTTGAATCTCATGGTCTGGGTGCGAAATACAGGGCGTCTCAGACCTTCTTACTTCATAATTATAATTTTTTACATATAGCTTTAATAAAATACAACAGAGCACAACACTTGATAGTCAGCAGTGGCATTTTTTCTCTTCTTTCAACCCAAATGTAAGCACTGTGACAGCGGAAGTATCATTATTGTCCAACTGGGCAAACTGCTTTTTGATGGCCTGCAATATGGGAAGCTTGGACAAGGTTGACTTTCTACAGAGGACCCTATGCTGTACAATACCAGCCTTAAGTCAAGTGCAGACTGCATAAATGCTGACTGTATGCTTATACAGCATATTTCATTCGTATGTATGTTTGACAATATCACATATCACAGCACTGCACACACAGTCTAATCATAAGTGCTTTAATAGGATGCATTCTTCCAAAGTAAAGTATTTAGAGAAATAAACTAAAGGCTCAAATGAATTAATTTTAATTTGTACAATGAGCTGGGAAAGCCACAGCAGAAAGCTGGTCTCTGTACAAAGGGCAGAACACCAGTGCCACCTCCCTAGACTAACTCAGTAGTTGAAATGAAGTCTCGTCTGCATGATACAAAATGCCAATGTGGGTGGAGAAGAAACTGTTGCTCTGGGTCAGTAAAGAGCACTTCTCAAACATATGAGAAAGTCACATCTTGCTGCCTTTTCACTAAATCTAATTTTAGCTGCTTGATCAGGATCAGCCCGAGTGTCATTCAGGGTCTACTCAGGGTCTGGGCACAGGTTGCACTTTAACGTTACATTCTTGTCTGTTCGAGCAGCAAATAATGAAGTAATGTGCATATCTCTACCCATAATAATTTACAGACCAATTTGGAAATTTTGTCCTACCTCCCTCAGCAACCAACGTTTATTGTGCAAGGACAGAAAAGGTTTGAGGATGTCCTATACATGCATTCTGCATTTTATTGAAGGCCTTTGAATTTTTTGGACATTTACCACTATAGTGTACTTCAGATCATCATAGATTATGTGGTACAATTGTTTGTAGTAGTGAAAGTGGCACAGTAACAGCAGCCATTTTGCAGTAAAAGTTGCACGCTAGCTGGAATAATAACAGTGTTATCATCAAGACTTCTTGGAGTATGACTTATAATCATAATAGTAGCAGCTGAAATGGCAATAACAGCAAATAGCAATATATTGAGTATAAATATTAGTGTCAGCTCTATTTGCAACGGTGATAGCAATACTAGCAGCAGAAGTCGAAAATAAGTGGTTGTGCCAACAATCAAATAGTAGTATGGCTGCCATATTTAATGACTATGAGACCCACACAGCACTTTCCACTAGCTCTCAAGCCACATGTCCATTTATTTGACAATGAAAAAGAAATTCATTATATACACAACAGTACCAGCCAACATAACAGTACTTGCAGTGGCATGACTACAATTACACCTGTGAAAATATGGAAGGCAATCTGAGGAACAACAGTAGTATTACTACCAGTACTGTGTCCAAAGGTGAAGGGCTCTGAGACGCTGGATTTTTGGACATTTTCCACAGGACTACATTGCAGGTTCTGTGGCAGTCATAGCAGCAGAATGTCTTGCACCAACATTGTTAGTATTAATAGGAACAAAGCAATAGAATTACAGTTGTAGCCTTAGTTGCAGCAAACACAGCAGAATAAGTGTTTGAATTTACCAACAGTGACTTTATTAGCATATGCAGAAATGGCAGCAGTTGCCGAAGCAAGTTGTTGCAGTACTTTTTGGAAGCCAATGGTAGTCGTAGGAGTTGGTGGCGTAACATTGCCATATTAGAGACTGAGAGACGCCAATAAATCAAAAAAATCAAAGAGATGTGTGCACATGATCTTGAGGTCTGTAAAGGGAAGCTATTCTTTAGCTTTAGCCTGTGTCTGGGTGCTGTGTTGTTTTGGCTGTGTTTTTGTTTTTTTTTTCTCCATTTTTTTTATATGGGGTAGAATGTGTGAAACGGTGAATGGTGAGAATAACACAGAGTTGAGAAAAGTTCTTCTCAAAATATGTGAATAAAACTGCTGACCAACCAACTTAACACTCCATATCAGCGCAAGCTAACATCACAGGCTAACACCAGGATAGCTTGATTTACTGAGTAGCTAATGCCCTGTTGCTACTGTTACCAGTTAATATCCTGTGGTACGATCCTGTGGCAATTTATTTGTCATAAGTCATATGTTATTAACATCCATATCCATATCCATATCATACAATATATGGATACTTGATGATTTCATTGTAAGCACCATAAGTTCCACAACTGTACCTCTCCAACTTTAGCTTAACTAAGCGCCTAACTGTTTTCTTGCTGATGGCCGTGAGCTTCCCTCCGCTCACCCTTAACGGAGCCTAACATTCCAGTGAACATGTGATTTCCCCCCCTGCCCCCACCTGCTCCCAACCTTGTAGGCCATGTGACCGCAGAGCTGTTACAGCGTGGAAAACATCCCAGCCAGGCATCCAGGAGGCCTGCAACTGCACAGAGGGTACCTTAGCATACTTAATGTTTTTTGATAACACAAATAATAAAAGTTCTGTTTATATTCCTTTCTGCTGCTCCCATTATTTCTATCGTGAGCTACAGGTTAGGTTACAACTATAAATAACACCCTTAGGTTTGTTGAAGAGTTGCATTCTTGCAAGATATTTGGTAGGTATGTTTACTTCCATTTTGTATTTAGTTGTATTTGTTTCACTAGGATTTGGCATGTACCCTATACCATGTGTCAATGCATACTATTGGTTATTTCTTCTTTTTACATGCAAAACATAACAAAAGGTGACGTGCTCTTTGATCCATGTTTTGCTTGGTTTTGATTCCTTCCACTCTGGAGGTCCCTGTACTGGAAGCAGGCCCTAAAAATGCATGTTTTCAAAGGTCTCCTAGTACTGTTGGAACTAAAACCTTTGTTGTCCTTCATTCTTTGTTGCATCAAATATGGTTGGAGTTGAGAACAGGTTCAATAAGGTCAGTATTTACAGACTCACTGTTTCACAAAGTAGCAAAGTGAAATTGAGGCCGCTCACTACTACCAGTCTTCTCTTAACAGGACCTTTGCTGATTGGAGCAAATTCTGTAACTGTGGCGAACTTGATTTTCTATGCCTTATTGCATGAACATTTTTGTATTGATCATCTGATGGTGTGGTCACTTCTGTTCTGCTTGGCTGTGATTTGGGTACAACTCATCCAGTTTCTACCAAGTGTTTCAGAGTGCCATGCACTGCCTTCTTAGCCATGATTTGATGACACTTTCACTTAGTTTTCATTTCCACGATCTCAATGCTACATAGTAGCTATGGAGAACTACATTTCACTATTCCTGTACATAATGTTACTGACTGACTTAACAGGAACATTTCCTGAGCTTAATGCCGCTACATCCAGTGCATTTTTGTGTCCAAGATGTGCACTGATATTTCAGAAGTAACCTTAATTGATGTCTTTGAGTAGCAAATTGGTTTTCACATGTCTTGTTTTACACTGAATTAGTAATGGAAGGATACAACATGTGTTTCTTACTGATTAGTTCTACATTTCCATAAAAAATATGACAGACTTTCACTGTGGTCTCAGACTTTTGGGCTGCACAGTTCACAGAATAAGACATTTCACCCTCAGGGTCAGAGTCCCACTTAGACTAACCTTAAACTTCAAACTATAATATATGATCACTTATGATATTATACTGGTGTCACTTGCATGTAAAAATGCATGCAAAATGTACATGATGTCGTCAGTCAAGCTGCAAAGGTGGATGACACTAACTGGATGATAAAACACCCTCATCCGTGACCACTTCAGTGCATTCATTGAGGCTGATCTCATAATCTGCAGTTTGCCTTTAACTTGTCCAGCTTCAGCTCACACAGGGAGGGAGAATCAGGCCTCTGTTATCTCCATATAGAAGCGGCCTGCTATTGCCTCTGGCTTATTGAATTCCCTCTCGTCACCACAGGAAGAAAATCCTAATTGACAATTTCACACTGGCTCCTTCCCTCCCTCGTAATTCATTTCCTATCATTAGTCCATGATAGGCTTTAACAGTATTCCATCTCTTTATTAAAATTACTTACACATTTCCTCCCTTTCCCCCCATCACCACCACTCTGCTTACTGCTGTGCTTGGAGTGCCCTTGTGTGGCTAGTCTTTGAGGAGCGCTGAATTGGTTGTATAATTGTCTGTTACGTAACTGGGGGAATTAGACAGGAGATATGTTTAAAATGAGGGCACGGATTGGTGGCATTGAAGAATGCCGTGTTCTAGCTTTTTGCCTCTGAGAATGAAGGGGGAGGAAGGTTAGTCCATAAATATGTGTTTGACTGTGTGTTCATATACAGTATGTGTGTGAGTGAGATAAAGACAATAGCAGAGAGGGATGGAAAGGAATAGACGGAAACAGATAAAGCTGGTGTGCAGCAGAGGGATAGATGTGCGTAGGCATGGTGGAACAGTATGAGTCATCACAACTTAGCTGATGGACGTGTGGCTTGAATCCAAAGAAGCCCCCCTCTTGGAAACCGACTGTACACGCGAAACATTTCCTGTTAAACCGTTTAAAGTGGTAATCCCACAGAAATATTTTCCACCCAGAGGTCACCTGTCAGTCAATCAATGGGCAGTACTGTGAATATTTTACCGCACCACTTACTAATTTTGGACTCGCTGTTACAGTATCTGCATCTATCAGCCACGCTTTCTTATTATCTGTTCTTTACGAATAAACTGGGAAATTCATAATTTCCTATTTGCTAGAGGATTTTTCTGGAAAACACCAAGCATTTACACAGTATATTTACTTTAAAATAATAATTCGTGCATTCTTGTTGTTACAGTAGATGAGAAGATTGCTACAATTCTAATGTATACAGGGTCTATAAAGCTAGCTTATCAGTAGGAGAGGAACTAGCTTAGCTTTGGGCTAGGATTTGGATTGGATTTGATCGGCCAAAGGGATGATCAGCGTACAAGCAACGCACCTTTAGCCCAGGAGCCTTGCAGTGCCTCAGCCCTCCAATACAGGCATCTCAGATAGGTGTCAACATTCCTCATCCACGGAAATTCTGACCTATCACGTAGTCCTTCAAATAGTTTTTTTTTTTTTTAAAGGAATTAAAACAAATGAAGTCATCCTAAAATGTATTGTCTCTAAATTATGCCAGATAGAGTGCTTTAGCGCCCTTTCAAGGTTAATGTAGCACTTCGAACTTTGGAAAAGTTAACTTAGTGCCTTTGATAGATTTATTCAAGGGACGGAGTGTGCCAGGGCGTAAAACTGGTTATGAATGTAATATTGAATCAAAACGCATATTCAAAGATTTGAAGTAAAGGAAATCCAGGCAGTTCTCAGTGCTTGCAGACAGCTATGAAATACTGCATAAAAGAAGCAGTCAATAAAAGAATTAGTTTTCTTCCCACATCCAAAAAAAAATGACAGAGAAATACTGCAACAATTCTGACACCTTGCAGTGATTCATACAGTGGTGCTATTTCTGTGTTTGAATGGGTGGCTCTGTGTATTGTTGAAAAAGACAGACATTTGGACCAACCCACCGGCTCCAGCAAAAAACAAACTTAGAGACTACATGGACTTGAACGCAGTGCACCATTTAGCGGCTAAAAATACAGAATTCTCTTCGCAAGGGTGGGTGGGAACCAATGCAGCGATAAAAGACGAATTAATATAAGATTTATACTCCATCATCTGGCCGCAGTCACATCGCTCTGTGTCTGATGGACTGATGAACTTCCTTTCTGTTTCTACCCGACGTTTTATGTCATTGTGAAAAAAAACTATTGATAACATAAACAGGTACCCTAAGGCAAATATGTGGAAAAAAAAAACTATTTTGAAACACAACATTTGTAAAATTGGCTAATGTCTGCTGAATGCTGCAATGAAACCAATCAGAAATGGAGGCAGAGAATCAAATATATAGCTAATTAACCTTTAAATTAACATTATCTTGTTGTTCCTTAAATCTACAGATTTTTTTGCTCTGGTTAGCTAAAATTGCAAGACATTAACCACTGACACTTTTCAATCGAACTAACCTTGTCCCCTCAAATGTTAATTACAAACTCTTTGGACCATATACCAGCACCATTAAAGTGTTTCCTCTCTGCCTCAGGTGTGCTCATTAGGGCTGCTGCTCTGGGGCTGGGCTGCTAACTCACCTGCTTCTCATCGTCCAATCGAGCCTGGAGCTGTACTTGAGGACTTCCAGCTGTCCCACTCTTTGCCAGTTCTCCACCTCTGTGATAGCTACCCATGAACCAACCATTTTTCTAAACATAGGCAGCGCAGTTCTTAATTTACCTGCCTTTCTGGCTTTGCTTCGGGTGCAGCCCAAGCTCCAGTATTTGCCAGCCAGCCTCTGTGGACTCCTTTTGTTTCCTTTTGAGAGTCCGCTCTAACTATTGCAAACTTGTTAATTGTGCTTGAACTCCTGAATCCTGCTTTTTTTGTCTTGACATCAACTATAGGTATATGCACAAGGTGGTCAAAGAGATTAAGAAAGGCAAACAGCATCTTTAAGGTATATCAAACATGAAAAACATTCATGTTGTGTACTCTTTGTCTACAGTTTTATTCCCAGTAGTAGCCTGTTATTGTTGCTGTTAACCATAAGGTCTACGCATAAAGTAAATGCTGAACGGCTCAGAGTTTCAGAATCCATCTTGGAATGTGTTTTTATGCACCCCGTCTCTCCTCTTATTCTTTGGAGGCCACACACTCGTGTGTAATGGTCTGCACGTTTATCCACAGCACTTCACACTGTGTCCTTTGTTTGCTTCTTGAGTACTCTAGTGCTTGGAACTCTATGTTTTTTTTTTTTTTTTTTTTTT
>JASGAT010397327.1:1365-23439 GCA_030220025.1 Chelon auratus | reverse complement strand
ATGTGCACCACAATAACTGTAATCCTAGCACCGCTGCTCGTGTGCAAGAAGTATATGAACTGAAGAAGAAGAAGACAGTGGTAATAAAGGCTGAAAGTCATAGTATTTCTGCATAAGCAATATAAATGTAGGACTTGGGCTTAAAATGTTGGGCTTAAAACTGATTGAACCGTGACCTATGTTTAGGTTGAGGTGCTAACATCTCACATGGCATGCTGACACAAGCGCATGGGTAGTAAGGAGCTGTACTTTGTCTCTTGTGCTCTGAGGCCGATGGACGTTTTGTTTGTTTGTTTGCGGGTAATTTGTTCATAAACCAAAATGTTAGACAAGCTGACATTCTGATAGCACTAGATGAAAAGTCACCCAAAGCTACATCCTAGCTTATCCAGTGATGGGTATGAATTCGCGCATCAAAATCTTTGGCTAGCTCACTCAAAAGTTGTTGAAACATTTCACTCAAAGCTACAAAATGTGAGCCTAAAACACTGGATAAAGTAAAAGGTCACGGTAATACCAAAGCCATCAAGATTCATCGCCTGTTAACCATGAATTTTATGTCAGTCCATCTCATAAATGTTGAGATATGTCAAAGGATAAGGGCAAACGTTGGCATGCTGGTGGTGCAAGAACAGGGATTCCAAACCAGCCCTACTTGTGTGCACTAGCCAAATGCACTCGATCAACCAAAAATAAAACATACCCACATGCAGTATCAGCTTTAACAACACAGTACTACATGTTAATACTGAATGTATCAGCAGGGGCCGTTGGGTTCATCTGACAGCTGATGGATTTCTGTGCAATCCATCAAATATATTCACATGAGATAAAAATATATATGAATACATACATATGAAACATGGCTAGAAGTGCAAACAGATGCACTTGAGGGTGTATCCCTCCAGGGACTTGTGAAATATCAAACCAAAAAAACAATAACCTGCACATTGTTCATATTATTATTTGAGATTTGTTTTACAGTCGTTATATTATACAGTGTATGCGTATACTATAACAAATTGTGTCAACACTAACACTAATTTGGTCCACCTTTTGCTCTCAAAGCTGGATCAGTTGTTTGCGTCCTAGATTCAACAAGTTATTGGAACCTTGCACTGTGGTACTGCCACATGTTAACTTGATTGCCTCACATATTTTCTGCGCTTTGACTGGTCAGCTGCATTCATGCAGGCCAGGTGCCTGGGGTGGACATTGAACGCATTATCATGTTTATGATTTTATTGCATCATCGTGGAAGGCCCCTTGCGTTCAACACAATGCAACCATAAGCCAACTGTGATGAGGTACCCCATCTCAGAAGAGATTGCATGAACCGCATGCTTGTTTTTAAACTATTGTACATTTACATATACCTTTCAGATGATTGTGAAAGTTTCAGTATTTGCTTTCACAAATCCATCCTGGTCAAGCTGTAATTTTCATTTGGCAACAGCAATATGCGCGTGCTGTAAGTGTTTTTCTCGCTGTCACCCATCACACCCCCACATGCAATAAAATCCACAAACACACAGGTTCACATTCAGGAGCTTTGGAAAAGAGAGGAGGAATAATCCCAAGTCCCCGTGGGAGCAGATGTCACCGGCACAAACAAGCGACAGATTGCCTCAGCCCACGGCCAGGCTGAAGGTGCTCTGCAGAGCAGAGGGAGGTCATTACTGCTGGCCCTTCTGCACAGGAGAAAACATGGGTGGGCCGAGTTGGGGGGGCTCAGGGGCTTCACACAGCACTCGCGCTCTCCTCTGCTGGCCTTTTTCCTTTACTAAAATGCAGCAGGTCACTTACTGAGTTTTTTCTTTGTAACCTGCAGCAGATCATCGGTGAGGCTATTTAGTTGCTGAGGCATGAAATAACATGGACAGAGAACTCAGGGGGAGATTTTTGCAAAGCGGCGAGAACATGACCAGCCTGACCTGAACTCTAAATGCCTCTGAAAGTTTCAGAACACAATCAGCCCATGCAGATTTTTCATAGGGCATAGACCTCATTGATTATCTACTTGAGCCATCAATGAAGCACATTTGTCTATGCAGAACATGCAGCCAAAGGCTTATGCCATGATGATGAGCAGAAATGTGTTTTTATAAAATGTAAACAGGGTTAAACAAGCTGTGTCTCCAGCCACTATGGACTTTTTCTGTAATAAAGCAGACTATCATGTTTCTTTAGCCATATATTAAAGTTTCCAGAATTGAAGCAGAATCAGAAAAAAAGCTTAAAAGTGGGTGCTGCAGTTCTGGATACGACATCCTCTTCGAAGAAAATGTGTTGTCAATGAATATATTTTCTAGATATTAGGAGTTGCAGAAGTTAGGATGTCGACTTTTATGTGATGAAAGTCAAGTGGACGCCGACTAGTTGATGACATGACTAATAAAAACACAGTAGAAAATAATGCTTTGCAGCAATGAAATCTATATTTTTGACCTGAATACATATGCTGAAAACAGAGAGCTCATGTGCTACATATTGTGCGCTGCAGATGTGTATATCCTGTATAAAAACAGGCAGCAACTCTGCACTATCAATAACATTTAATAGTACTCCACAACATGTTGTAAGATGGGATGGTGTAATATCTTTGACAGTGAAATTCACCAGCAAATTGTTGATTTGCAGCCTCCTTCTCTCTGTTATCGCATGGGCGTTTGGTGAATTTGGTGTTAATTGACTGCTGTTGATAGGATTTGGACCGTTCCTCTGCCAGAGTTGGTGGGTGTCTTTTCAGATGAGTGTGCATTGCAGTAGCACTTTCGCTGTATTTCAGGACTGACTTACATATTTTGCATTTCACGGTTGTATGGGCTTCCTCTTTCGTGAAGTATTTCCACTCACTGGATGAACCACTGCTAGTTAACTGCAATGAGCTGTCTTCTCAGAGGCATCCATGTTGTTACTGTGGCTAATCGACATGATGCTATAAGCATGGCCAAGAGGGAAGCTGACACACTGACTAATTGACCAGTGACCAAGATATCTAGATGAACATTCCCTCATGATGTTGATAGAAAACACTGTCACCATTAGGTTTCCTTCAAAGTTTTGCAAATTGTATTTGAAATAATATCATCGTAATATACAATATACTTTGTATTCTGAACTTAGATGGAGGTCTTTTGCTTTAGGTGTACTATTGCAACCTTTAGCTCGGTTAAAATATCCTTTCTGTCAGTCAGGTTTGACTGTAAGCTCTAAATATTGCTTGTAAACTTAAGAGTTGACATTATTTTTATACCCATTCTAGTTTAGGCTCATGATTGTTCATCTTTTGTACTGCTGATCCAAAACTTGAATGTTCCTTGAAAGTTCCAGCACCTGCAGGATTGTTAAAGCAGAAAATGTACAACCTGGAGGTCCAAAATAACTAATTCGACTGTGGCGTTCTGTTAACTGAAATCCAGTCATCCACCCAAGTACTTTTTGGAACAATAGCATCCTAAACGTGAAACAAAAGACATTCATACAGAAAAGAAGGGCTCTGATTACACAGTGATGAGGTACATCATACGAATAACAGCCAAGATGTCTTTGATGAAAAGACGAACTCTGAAGCATGGGCCCATGCTGTTTGATGCCAAATGGATTTGCATACCAGAAAAGAATCATGACACTTGTGTTAAAAACTGCAGGTGTGAGTGTGGATTGCAGATCAGTTGGGAGAACAGCTGTGCTAAAACTCTGTAAAACTGGGTCAAAGGCAAGCAAACAATTCTAAAGCAGGAAAGCAGCATTCAAACCAGAGAGAATAGTGTAAATGTGAGAAAAACTAATGCCAGAAATAAAAGACAATCTGTGACTTTGCTTTCCACTTGTTGGCCAAAGTGCTTTACACAGACATGAGAACAGATAAAACATGTAGAAGAATTAGAAACAAAGCTAAAATCGCAAAACAATCAAACAATAAGAACCAACATCTGAGTCACTGAGTTAAAAGCCCAAGAGAAAAGATGTGTTTTAAGAGAGGATTTAAAAAGAAGAAGTGAGTCGGCCTGCCTGATGCGCAAAGGCAGGTCGTTCCACAGTTTGGGGGCAGCGACTGAAAAGGCACGGCCACCTCGCAACTTCCTCTTTGTCTCAGGGACAACCGGCAATGGCAGATCTGCCGACCTGAGAGAGCGTGAGGGAGCGTACGGCTGGAGCAGGACGGACAGATACTGTGGAGCGAGGCCGTGAACACATTTCAAAACAAATAAAAGAATTTTAAAATGAACCTGGAAACGAACCGGGAGCCAGTGAATCGCCACCAAAATTGGGGTAATATGTTGTCTTGTCTTTTGGTTCCAGTTAAAAGTCGAGCAGCAGCGTTTTGAACCGGCTGCAGTCGAGACAGTGACGTCTGGCTAAGCTCAACACAAAGCGCACTGCACTAGTCAAAATGAGTAGTGATAAAAGCATGGATTCAAATCTCAAAGTGATGCAGACAAAGAAATGTTTTCACTTTGGCTTGTTGTCTCGGTTGAAAAAAACTGGACTTAACCACTGATTTATTCTGTGCATCAAATTTGAGATCGCTGTCGAGTCTTACAAGGTTAGTTGCTGTCTGTGTGATCAGCATGAACCTTGGATGCATCACTAGGCCCAAACAGCATTACCTCAGTCTTGTTATCGTTTAGGTGCAAATCATTTATTACCAGCCATGCCTTGATTTCTGCAAAACGCTCTAGCAGTCGGTTTGCAGAGTAATCATCAGCTTCATGTGCGATACCACCGTTTTTCCTTTCTGATCTGAAAGCAAGTACCATCCAGGCTAATAACAGTACCAATACTTGTTGGATAAAAAACATTACCGTGTTCAGAACTGGTGGTTCTGAGGTACTGCAGGTAGAAAGCCGTTGACAAACAATAGAAATATGCAGGACAAACCAAGTATACTGCACTATATGCTGGATTTTATTGAGCTTTAGCTGTGTATGCAGCCTTAATATACATTATCTACTGCAGAAGAGAAGAACTTACAGACGTGTGAAATAATAAAAAAAATGTGCAAATGAGACTGGATCTGTGTACCTTTCTGACTACATATAGGTCCTGATTGTTGCATGCATGTAAAGTGTTACTAAATATACAGAGGACTGGCAGTAAAGCTGACCATTTAACATCACTGACTCTGGATAAAACAGTACAACTGAGAAATATTTTACAGAGTCCAGGGACACATATCTCATTGCAAGGAGAACTCAATAGTGATAGCTTTGGTCTGTATACCCATTTATTTTGCCATTATTTGTTCAATACTGTATTTAAAACTGGCCTTATTTTCATCAGTTTGAATAAAATGGCATTCCGTAGTTTTATGATTAAAGATAAGAGCGCCACAGTATGTAAAAACACAACACTCACACACGATATATATAAGACAACAGCTTATCCACATTCTGGAATCCTGTCTCTGTTTCCCAGTGACGTCTGGTTGGTTCCAGTCCCAGTTTTGACAAAGCTTGTCAAATGAAGCAATGAGTTTTGTTTTTTAGAAAATCGCACCAAGTATTGGAGCTTTTTAATAATATAACCAAAGTTCTGGTGAGGCAAAGATCGAGAGCCTTTATTATTGAAATGAATACAAGCTAGCACTGTGACTAAGCTAGCGGAAAACAAGTGTGCCAGGGCAGAAAAACAACCTGTGGGTCTTTTGCGGCTTTAAGTGAGAATTCTTTTCCTTAAACCTATTTTGTGTGTCACTTTCTTTAACAAGATATATTTATCTTGTCATTGCAGTCCGGTGGCCAGGCAGCACGACATGGTCCAGTGCCTCTAGACCTTGCCAACATCAAACATTATTGAGTGAGAGCCTCAGAATATGAAAGGGGGGGAAAAAAGCAGGCCACACATCAATTCAATTTAAGTAATATTGAAGTATATGGAAAAAGTTTTTCTTCTCCTCGAGGACCTTGAAGTGAAGAGCTACAGTTAGGATGGTGAGGGAAAGAATTAATAGTGATGAATGGTGTGTTTGTGGTTTCTCAGAGACTCAACAGAAAAAAACAGATTCCTCAGTTCAACATGAGTAGGTCTACCATGCCTCTTTTCATTTAATACATATCTAAATGTTACTTATAATATTGCTACAGGAGACTTAAGCTCTACATTCAGTATATTCTGTTGGATCTTCAAAAAAAACAGCTCAACTTTAATGTCACGCATCTTGTCCGGGGAGCCCTTGTCAACAACAAGTGTCAGACGCCAGCTTGTCGCTTCATGTCGGCGGCTTCCATTGAAAATGTGTTGTAGCTTGTCGCCCTTTCACTGCCAGTGTTAACACACCTTTAATCACAGTGATGTCAGAAAAATGATTGTATTGAATAAGTATTTGGTTCAGTTATTTGAAGCACACGCAGAAAACATGATCCTCGCTACTCTGCTCAGCCACAACATTACAACCACTGACAGGAGAAGTGGATATTACCAGACCAGACATCCCCACTCCCAGTCCATAGCAAAGACACTCCTTGATGGTAGCAGCCATCTCCAGCAGGATGCAGCCACGCACACAAAAACAGTTCAGGAACAACTAAAAAAACATGAAGAACAGCACAAGGTGTTGACCTGGCCTCCAAATTCACTAGATCCCAAATTCATAAAGTATCTGTGGGATGATCCACAGAGGCCCCTCCCCTCAACCCATGAAATGGGCAAATGTCATTAGGAAAATGAGGGAAAATCAAACTACGTTTGAGAAAGTCACCAAAAAAAACAGGTGCTAAAGCTAGAGCCCTGAGGCATCCCATACCTGATTACATATGCCCCCCAAATGATCTGATTTCCAACATAATAATACCAGCGTTAAAAGTGCTATACTGGGAATAGAAATGAGATGCCCAAAGCAAGATTAAAGGACTGATGGCGATAACATTGCTATAACTCACATAGACAACCGGTTTGAAGCACTGTTCATGAGCATGGTCGTCTTTTAATGCTAATCATGCTAAATACCACAATTAATGTTACATTATTTGATTAATATTTAAAAATGGGACAACTGGTGACTGGGGAACCATATTACAAACAGCGATACCTTTTCTCTCTTTGTTACAGAAACTAACAAAGGCACTCATACACACCCACACACACAGAGGACAGTCAGTTCAGTAGCCCCAGGCCCAGATGGTGCTCCTTCTATACCAATGACAGTGTTACATAAGTGGATTGAACCCAGGAGCAGAGCCCTGCATGTCTGCTTTACCGAGCCACAGTGGTGCATGGGATGCTTTCTGTGGAAAAGGGAAAAGGGAGGGGTGTGTGTGGTGCTTGAGGCTGGAGAGACAGACGTGTACAGCTTTAAATAGCTCTAATCCCACCCCCATCCTTGCACACGCAATTCGGCCCCTTTCCTGCCACTGGGTCTCTGACAGAGCACGGCGAGGCATCAGGCATCCGCAGTCCCTCTCTCTGCCCTGCCCTGCTCTGCTCTGCTCTGCTGTGGAGGTTGTGTAGGTGGGGAGCTGCCCTGGATGTGTGGCTGTCTGTGGATGTGCGCAGCTGTGCGTGCGCTGAGGGTACAAGGTGTTAGTGTGACGTGAATGTTGAGGCGATCTGAGCGGAGAGGTTGGGATTTAAGAGTGAAGGACGAATCACAGGGTTTGGTCAGAGGAAGGACACGCTAATGACCTTGGGTAAATGATAAATCCAAGAAATGCCGCAAATGTGGCACAGATCATGTCCCTGGCCTTTCATGAATGTTATTTATGTAACCCTCCTCCCCCCAATTCCTAGATGAAAAAAAAAAAAGGCAAGGTTATTGCGTGGCTGTCTGCTGATTGCACGCAAATGACTTAATACTCATCCTTGTGCTGCCCACTAATATTCCCTACAATACCACTGACACAGGGCCAGTGGTTAAATGTCATCCAAATCGTACTTGCTCATCCAGTCCGCCATTTCCCCGCCTCCCTTCACCTTTCCATCACAACAACCCCACCAGCTCCCACCTCTACTTCTTTCATTCATTGCCTCCCTCAGAGGCGGCCATCTCCTCCTCTCATTGTCCCACTGTCTTTTGTTGTCCTCCTTAACAAAAGCGAACACTTGAGGCTGTGATGTGTATGGGTGTGTGTGTGTGTGTGTGTGTGTGTGTGTGTGTGTGTGTGCTTGCATGTGACAATGATGCTTCATTTCCTCCAGACTGGCTGCTTGGGTATAATAGCTGATGTGTGACTGGCTGTGTGTGTGCGTGTATGCAGAGTTAGCGCACTGCCTCTTTAAGTCAGGAGTGTGACAGCTTGCAGCTATGCTCGATCCTTGCCCCCTGCCATTACGGCTACGCGCTGTTGTTTGCCGCCACACACATACACTTTGAGAGCATTATCTCATGCACGGAGACACACAAACAAAACGGGCCCATGCTTAGATCAGTTACTGAATTTTTATTGACTTTTATTTTTGGGACGCTTTTTTGTTGCAATTATGCAACATGTGTGGTAGCTGTGAGGCTACGGGGGCAATTGTTTAGTAACACAAAATCATAAAATGAAAAATAATAATGTTCCTTAAGTTAAGTAAAAGTAAAATAAAACTAATAAAACACCTAATCTTACCTCAGTCCCTATTCAAGTTGTAGTTACCAGCCTTATATTTGTTCTTTTGTTAATAGTCCCAATACTGCTTAATAGCTGCTAATGAAAGAACAGCGCATTACCAGTTTAGTTAGCGGTTAGTCATAATAGCTGGAAATGATGAAGCAGCTTCAAGCTTCAAACAGCCTTCTATGGTAGTTCACTGCTTCAAGTTAAAATGCAGAGAACAACTCCCTGTGTATGTGTGTACACATATAAGAGGCATATGAAGATGATTTGACGTGATTAAGGTAGAAGGATGACCAGCGTTTCATTGTCGTCACCATTTGAGACTCTCGCTACCTTTTCCCCGAAGTCAGCGCTCCCCTGCCACAGGTCAAGGATCAGCGAAAAGCTACAGCAGAGAGAGCCTCATGTACAGCAAGCAACTAAATATCTCTTGGACGCGTAAATCATTCAAAGATGTGGATGTTTTTAAACTCTCTCGTTTCTGTAGATTAGATAGTTGAATCTGGTCCACTGTTGAAATGGACCACATTTTGGTAAATGATTAATGAAACCAGCTATGCAGTTTAACTGTTTTTGAATTATGAGATTCATAAGATCAGCAGGGTCCCTCTTGAGCTTTGACACTGTCAAGGTAAATTGGCCGGGCTATTCAGTTAACATGGGTCAGTATAAACCCAGTTTCAACTGAAACCATTTAGATTTTAACAGTAAATGGTATGGTGTTCGTTTTGTGTAACTGTGTAGCTTTTGTAAAGGTGTTTTTGTCAAGTGACTGTTAAAATTTGTAACATTTTGACTAAATGTTACCAACAAAAAGCACAACATAGCTAAATTGCAGCATCTCAGTGCTGGTGACTGGTCCTGGTACTCATTAATAGTGTCCCTCATTAAGTCCTTTTCCACTGGTTGTACTGATACCTTCCTTGGTTACCCTGGCTTGTTCTCTACTTCTTTGTTTGCTCTCTTTTCCTGTCTCTGCTGGTCTTCCTGACATATTGCCCTTTGTGAACACAGAACCTCTTTTGCATGCTCAGTGTCTATGTTAGAGTGGATGCGTATGAAAACTATTGCTACACGTCAACTCGAGTTGTATCAATAATAAATTAGTTATTGTGATTGGCTGTAAAATACCAAAGGCCTATGACACTCTTGTCATAGACACTATTTGGCTTGTAAGACGCTGGTCACTGGGTTAAATTCGGTTAGGGGTTGCTTACTTGACAGTGAACACTACCAATTCAAGGGAATGTATTTATACTATCAGCTTGTTTGCCATGTCTAACTGTGAATAATATTACACCCATTTTCTTCAAAGGTCAGAAAATGATCAGCAATTACTTGCGTGCCAACGCTCACAGCAGTTAAAAACTTCTGGTAAAGGACCTGCAGGCTAAGTTGTTGAAAAGACTGGCATGACATGGATTTTAAAAAGTGAAGTGGCCACCTGACCGGGCAGAATTGAAATGCCTACCCTCTGGACTTGCAGACTTTGGGCAAATATTTGTTCCTTGAAATCAACATGTCAAGATTGTGAGGCTAAAAGGTTGCAAGGCGCACTGATGAGCCAAAACAACTGCGTATTAGATGGTAATACGCAGTTGTTTCTGCATTGTGCTGAATATTGGTGAAATGGGCAAGTGTAACGGCCTAAGCCTCTCTGACAAGGACCAAACAGTAATTGCTGTAGGACTGGGTCAGAACGTCTCAGAAATGACAAGGCTTATTGGGTTCTCCCGGTCACCAGTGGTGAGTGATTACTGACAGTGAACCAACCATGAACTGTGTCAGGGTGATGGATGATGTCCTGGAACCACTCTGATCCCTGATCCATGATGCAACTTGCAACTTACGCTCCAGTCAAAGCCGCGCTTAGCTACGACGAAGCTCCGGAAACAACACCGTACCCTACGTCGCAGCACCTCCTCAGAAATGTAACTATGCGTTGTTACATGCGATTGGTCCAAGACGCTTTTCCTTGTTCACGTCTCTCAGGAGGCGGACAAGCACAGAAAATTCTCCCTTGTTCAGCCTCCTACATACCGTCTGTCATCTCTATGTTCTGTGATGTAGTGATGTCTGGGAAAGTAACTGTTGATCCATATTTATTAGCTCCACAAACTGGTGAGTGGAACTGAGCGACTCATGTTGTTGTTGGAGTGCTGAGTAAAATTCCACACAGCTGGTTTAGTGCAACATATTTGAGATCACAAGATCACAGGACAGTCTTGCTAGGCATCAAGCTTTGCGCTTGTGGATCAATGTCCTGTGAGGAAACTCTCAGCAGTTATGGCAGTGTTTTAGGTGTGACGATGGTCACTCCTAAGAATGCCTTTCACGCGCAACCTTCCCTTGCAAACTCTATTTTTCTTTGCAGTCGCCACCAAGTTAAACACATTGAGTCCTACCCAGTTGTTACATAAGCATTATTGGAAACACTACACCTCTGCAATCTACTGCAATCCAACACAATAGCTCTGCAATAATCTGCTCCTCACGTACAAATCCTTCCAGTTTTGGATGATAGGTGTTTAAGTACTAACCACAGGTTACTCTTTTTTATGATGTGACTTGTGGCTTTTTCATTTTTAATAGCTGTCATAAGACCTCTTTAAGAAATCAATTACATATTTTCACTTCTATGCATTCATTTACAGTGAACATGTCATTGATGTTTGGCAGGAATGAATGGTGTATTTAAGTGGCTCAAAGAGTGCGCTTTAGGAAATGTCACAATAAAGAGTTAAATGGTGTCTATGAGTTATTGCATTTGTCATGGACGTCATTCATCTTTCTCTCTCACCCCGCCTGCGTCTGAGTCAGTTCTCAGTGACACACATTTGTACCTACTAATTTAGGATGATTTCAGTGTTATGAGATGCCCGAGATGCTCTGTCTCGCACGTTCCACAATTCCAGTGAACTGCGGTGATGGAGGTTCAGTACATAAATGAGTCCTTAACCTTGAGTGCACTGAATCATCACCGTCACCAGCCAGATCAGCATTGTTTTGCTATCGCGTTTCTCTCGGCTGTGTCTGAGAGCGTTATTGTTAAATTAGCCATGGGTCGTCGTATGGATACAGTTTTGCACCAAACTCCATAAAGCAGTTGCTGTTAATGATTCAGTATGCTTGACATAAAGTGGGGCTATTAATAGTGTCAGGAGAGTTACTTAATACTTGTTACTCACTGAAAAAATGTAACCTTAGAAAATACTCAACAGAAAAACTAATGAGGTACATTACTTGTTACTTCCCTTACAAATTAGCGAGTTCAGTGTACAAGCACAAAGATATAATTCAACCTCTAGATGCCTCTGGGTGTTTAATTGAATAGACATTTTTATCTGGGCTAGTGATTTGTTATGCACTGCATAAAGGTAAGGGATTACCAAAAGGTAATCACCTAACTCTAACCCTGTAGTACTTACCAAAATGTGTATTTATCCTCTGGGAACTATATCTGTATCAAATGTCATGACTAGCCAGCAATTGTCAGTCCACATCATGTTGCCACTACATGGAAACTCAGGGGAACACCAGAGCGCTCAGGATTGAACTGGGAAATGGTGGCCACAGAGTAAAATACACATTTATTAATGATGTTTCAACCAAAGTGGAAATAATCAAGCTGAAATCACCAAATGGACTTCTACATTTAAGTTCTTCTTTTATTTTCATTATGTGGTTTTCCATACTTTTATATTGTGTTACCTACAGTAGCTATCAAACATCGGTAGGCAAGTTCTCATACAGTCCTGTTCTGGCGCTACACTACACTGAGAAACAGTGACTTAAGTGCAACACAAGTGTAGCAAATTTGACACAGAGCAGACGTACCCCACTGATAGAAAATGTGATCCGTGTTCGGCAAACAGAATGCGCTAATCCAGCGACTATCAGTAATGGAATTGCTGTGTGCAATACTGGAAAATAGGTCAGTAGTGTAAACTGATGAATTCATTTCATATTCGGTTTGATTTACATATCGCTAATTCCAAGTCATCCTGGAGTGCTGGATAGTCAGGTCAAGCCCTCACAATATTACAATAGACTGAATAGACTCTAGGTGGGCAGCTATCTGCCTCGATCAACTAGTACGCTGAGAGTGAAGAGTGAAAAGATGAGCGTTTGAGAAACAATTAACGCTTTGTAATTAAGACACTAAGTAAACCTGGACCAGTAAAAAATATGCAAAAAAGTACAGGGAGAGAAAATGACCAAAATATTGCACACACCTCCCATAAAAACAGGCCTGACCCTTCGAGACGTGGATTTTATAAGACCACAGAAGCTGCCATATTTTATCTGGCACTAAGACGTCACCGACGCAAGTCCTGCAAGTTGTGGACTTTTTTTTTTTTGTTGCTGAACATTTCCCAACACCTTTTCACCAGATCTTGGTTCATTCCTCCTGACAGCCATCAGCTGGTAATCACCTCCACTCACGTAGACCATCCCACAAGCCTTTGCTCTAAGAATGTCCTTCCCAGTCGTTTGGCCACAACTGTCAAAGTTGTTTAGGTCTTTACACTTTGACTTGCATCGTGTGTTGGTGTATACTGCATCATGTCAACCTGTCGGATGTTTGTAAAATTGGACTGCACGCTGAAGCAGTCTAAATTGAAACAGTTCAGCTGACCACACGTAAATGGCCATCCTATATTATGTAGAGACTGATACCAGTATACTGTACAATACACCGATCAGGCATAACATTATGACGGGGGGATGTTACGCCTGATCGGTGTATATACCCTCATTCATTCATTCATTCATTCATTCATCTTTTGTAACCGCTTGATCCTGTGAAGGGTCGTGGGAGGGCTGGAGCCTATCCCGGGAGGCGGGGTACACCCTGGACAGGTCGCCAGTCAATCGCAGGGCCGGTGTATATATGTATAATATGAAATACTAACTTTGTCTTGTAAATATGAGCATGTTATGGTCATGCAACATGTTGTTGTTTAGATTAAATCATGTATAACATGCTTACCATACAAGTCCACCGTGTTAGTATGTTAATATTAACTTAGCACTAAACAGTTCAACAAATTCTGATGGGAATGTTATTTGGTACATAAGTAGTTATAAATCAAATTGTTAGACAAAGTAGATGCCTCTCACACATTATCACTCATTCACCTTCTGGGGACCTTAGATGTACGATGTATTTTAGTCTGGCACTTTTATACACAGTATCATACTTATAGTATGGCTATAAATCAACCATATCAGTGCTCCCCGATGGCTGGTGTTCACAGATATATTTAGTATTTCCAACTACAGTTTCACCAATCAGCTAATTACTGATTTAACTCTACATTTTAAGAACCGCTGCAGGAAAAATCTGACCCAAGACAGTTCCACACGTGCACCACAGCCATGAACATAAAAAGAGTAGCTGCATGTGAGACTTTGAGAGGACTTTGCCCTGAATGCCAGTACAAAGTCCATGTTATGTCTGCTTGTGCCGACGTGTGAAGTCTGCAGAATTCATAACAAGCGTGTGATGGCGTATCTGTCATGTGACTCGTGGGAAATGAATAAATTAATAATTAAATTATTTAAAATGAATATGTTTTTCACATAAGACAGCATGTCTAACTTAAAATATCTAACTGGAGAGATGATTTGATCAGATTACTGTTTTTAGTTTCTAATTCTAGGAACAGCAAAAGAGCTGCTGACTAAATTACAAACTTGTCTTACCCCCTGCATGCTCTACCCAGGGACGACCCCTCATGTAAACCAAACTGAGTATATCCAGCAGTGAGAACGTGTTTGACGTGACAATCCCAACATTGCATGCACGTGCGGAAGGGCAACTCTGGACAATATCCAGACTGGTCCCTACTGATATTGTCTGGAGTTCACATGAGAAAATGTTAGTTTCATTTACACCAACAGCTTATCATGAATCAAAATATAAACCAACATCAACCTCCATAACCACCATAGTTTATTTCTGGACCCCTTTCCTGAAATCAACTATCTCAGTCTTATCAACATGCTGCAGGCGACTAAACAGATCCTTTGTTTTGGACCCTAGAAAAGCCATAAAAACAGACTTTGCTCTGTGCTCCCTCTTTGTCTCTGTCATCCCTCCCTCCTTCCCTCTCCCGTTCGACGCAGCCAGCAGATGGTTAATGATTCATGGACAGGGCGCACACGTGCTGTTGTGAGCTTAGCACGGCTCTACGGACGTGCAGAGAACAGGGTGACATACTGTATGCCTGTTTAGCGCCCGACCGATATGGGTCTGGAAATGACTCGCGCTTTGGGGGCTGACAGTAGCTGAGAATCTGTAATCAATACGTGCAAATTCTCACGCAATAAATCTATTAGAATGTGAAAGCTTATCAAACGCCTTAGAGTCCGGATATGACTCTCTGGGCGGGATTAGTAGTTGGAAAGATTGTGAGCCATATAGATGTGACATATTGACGCTCCATGCGAGACGTGCCTGACTGAGCATGAGACAAAACTTTTCTGTAGTGTCAAAGCAGTAATCACTGACTCAGAGCCAACCTTTTAGTCTCTGCTGAGTAGTTCTTTTTTGCAAGTTTCTTGTTGTTGTCATTAAAACCCAATCAGATCCTTTCCCAGCCCTCTCCCTCAGTCGGCATATCACCCTCTCTTTTCATGCTCCACCTCTCCCCGCTCCTGTCCTCCCTCTAAACTTAACACCCTGGGGATCCACCTCTCCTCGGGTTACAGATCTCCTTCCTGCCATCCCTCTATCTACCACCACAGCTACAACCATTCAGTCAAGAAAAAAAAAAAAGGCACCAGCTGCCTAATAGCCTTCTGAAAACATGTCCGCTCAACAGAACACCACAAGGTGACAGTTTGTTGAAAGGAAACACAGTCTTTCTCCATCCACCCCTTCCTACAGCCAGAGACAGACAATAAGGGGAAGTGATTAAACTAGTGCGAGTTTTGTAGGTCCCTTAGAAGAGTAACATGGAGGCACATCGCATTACACTTAATCTAATGTAAAGGTTTTTCCGGGGCCCTTGCTCACATTATGGAAAAACGGTGAAGCCTAAAAAGGAGGTCACATCCAGCAGCCTCCCGAGCACTTTCTCTCCTCCTAGTTAGTGGACAGCCCACCTCCGTACACAGTGGCTTCTTATCCACAGGCAGCTGACATTACTCTCATTCCATGCATTTGTGAGTGGAACAAGGAAATTCAAAGAATTCACTTACAACTTGAATGTGGCACCGTCTCACCGTCTGAAATAGCACTCGGAGGTTATGAGAACTGCCGTCTTGTAGTACAACCACCTGACCAGTTCTTCTGTTATTAGATTTAAGGCCACCGCACAATATCAATCAGGACATGGCATCCGTTTTGCTAGAGAAAAAAAAACAACAAAACAAAGCACAAAGGGCTTCTGTCTCTTTGTGTAGTATTTTTTATAACTAACATTTCGCTAAAGCAAAAGGACAAGGCTAAGAGGGGTAGTTCAATTTAAAGAATTATGCTCATTCCCATTTTCTCTGAGAGATATATACAGGTTACATAGTAGATCTGAGACAGAGGGCCACTTATCTAAGCCTAAGCGCTGGCTGTCTGGAACAAAAAAAAAGAACTCTGGATCTACAGTATGTCCTTCTCTCAGCAAGCAGTAATACATTTTCAACAAAAGAAAAACTGGACTTACAGTCATTATCAAGACTTGACGTCAATGGTATTCATGCGGAGGGGCAACAGCAGGACGGAGCACGGAGCCTTAACCTAAATACATCTGGCATCTTTAATGTTGATTAAAATGATTTTGATCATGGTTTTAATCAGTGTATAATGCATAATAAGCTAAAGATACAGTGTCTGGTCTGTTTTTACTGCGCAGTTCTGCTTTCATTCTGGCAGGATGCCAAATCTGTGGGTAAATCTTGCTGAAATTTGAACGTGTGGTGTTAACCTGCAACTAAAAATGTAAAATATCGAAGAGGAGACAAACAGACATGTGATGTTTGCTGTTCTCATGATCTGCAGTAAACACTTTTGGAACCACTTAAGCTAGGGCGTGGCAAGCGCCATACCAATCCCAGGCTGCCATAAACCACAATTGTTTTCTCATGGTAATTTGAGCCCATCCCAAGAGCTTCTCTCTGCTTCCACTTAAAATCTTAGTCTTATAAAAATATCTGCCAGGGTTTGGCTTTATCTCTTCACAACTGCATGTGTCACGGTACGCAAACTGTTCTGTGTTAAATCGAGGACTTGAACATTCAGACCTGTAGGCTTTGAGTCACGCTTAAGTGAAAACGCAGACGTGCATGCAGATCTGCTTTGCATCACTGTAAGACTACGCTTATTTTAGACTTGTCTACAGAGCTGACGTGAAAGCAACAAGTTGATCAGTTCTGACGTTTCCCGCAGCAGCTGGCAGGTTCTCTTGCACTGTAATGTCAATGAACAAAGGTAGCGTTTTCATAATTTTTATTTTTATGTTTGAGGAATACTGCCTCATTGTTAGCCATGCTCTTTGTGCTGTAGTTTCAGTTCTGAGTCAAAAAACAGTCAAAGCTTTACGTTCAAGTTATTCATTTTCATATAGTCGAATGCTCAGCTTCAAACAGCTCATGTCACAGATGAGGCAACACCAGTTCCACAGCTGTCTGATACACTTTATGTGTTCAATTATTATTTCCTCCCTGACCTCGCATCCACAGCCTCTGTTCCTGTGGATTTCTTTGTTGGGTGAGCTTATGACCCCGTAGGATATTTATTCAAGCAGTATATTATAGATAAGTTTCAATGTGAAAGCCCCACCACAAGAGATGTTGTAATTATGACGCAAGGGAGGAAATGAGGGGACGCGGTTGTTGAAATACAGGGTTAGCAGAGGGAGGAGGTCGGGCTGGATAGACGGGTCGAAAAACCATTGCACCGTAACTCCAGACACTGATCTTGGTTCATTTAAGCGCCTCTTTTGACACTGAATTAAGATCCGATCTGGGCATTCCGATCGCAAGTGACCAGCTTTAGGTGCGTGTGTTCACACCTGGCATTAACATGTGTCTCCAAGTGGGTCTCCAGATCCGATCTCAGTTTCACGCTCCCTATGTATATAAAACCGACGTGTTCTGGGGTGCAGTAGAATATTATAGCAGCTGCTGCCTCTAATGGACCTCTACTGCTGCTCCAGAACTGAGAACAGCACTGTTTTTTGTGTGTGCATCATGACTTGGTCACATGCTTCATTATTTATTGATCTCCGCCTTGACGCTAGCTAGACCTGCACATAACTCTAAACGTGCCATAATCTCCGGTAATGAAGGAAAATAAAGACACCGGTGATTGAGGAAATATGCTGATGTATGAGGAGCTGCGTGTGGTTAAGTTACATGACCGCTTCAATAATTAACCACATGCCGATGGGTTATTTAATGACAGAATCGCACACAGTTTACTCATATTAAATGCTTTCATTTGTCAAATCTTGATTAGATTTTTATTTTTCTAGTTAACAGCTACAAAGAATATTTCAAAAGGCTCTCAGTACTAATGAACAGACATCAATAACGCTGCTTTTTCCTTTACGGGCAATCATTTATAATTGCGATGTGTTTTTTTTTTTCTGAATAAATGAGGCAAAACTCTGAAGCAGCCCTGTTGTGCAGGTGGTCTTTAACGGACGCTTTGTGTTCACACTGCCAAAAGAATGCGGACAGATGCGGACAAATGTGGACACATGCGACACAGACCACCTCCAAATGTGGTCAGAGATCGGATCTCTCAAATGCGATCTCAGTCCGTTCTGGCCTGGCTGTGTTGACTCTGGCCTTTTACGTTCCTTATTGATCAGATTGGATCTTAACGTAAGGTCTGAGCAGGCCCTAAGTTTCTTCTGTGCATCACCGTTCAATAAGCTTAACAGCATGTTGATTAAAATAATATACATGCTTTTTCTCATTGTTATGAAAAGAGTCCTATATTTCCTGTATGATAAAACACTGAGCGCTTGAGTGAATAAAGAGTTGAAAAGCTAGTTTAAAGTTTGCCTGGCAGTACCATGTCAGAAATTGTAAAGTCATGATTCTAAAAATGTGTTATGTGATTTTCTTGTGTACCGTTTGACCTTAAGCATCTGGCTTTTCTTATGATCCCTCTTTGTCCCTCTCAACATAGAGCACTGAGCTTTGTCAGAAAATGTCTCAAAGGGAAATCAGCCTTTCACTGGACAGGTATCATGCTTGATTACACAATGGGAACAAAAAACGAAACAAAAAAAAGCCCCAGAACGATTAATGAGTACTGGAACTCAATCCTACTTGAAGTTGTCAGCTGTAGCTCCCAGTAACTTTGCACCACACATGTTTGGTTGGCTGAAGACACGGGACTTTCTACTGTCAGATTAGATCAGCAGACGTTGACTCGCGGTGTCGGTACAGGTAAAGACACACTACGATGCACAGATCCACTTGGCAGAGTTAGGCCAAGCTCATACGCGTGCATATTGAGAAGCTTCAGAGTTCAGCCAGTCAGAAGTGGAGAGGTTAACTGTCACTACAGACCACCTGCTGCCTCTTGGAGCTGACCTGACGTCTGCCATCGACAGATGATGAGGAAGAGGCCGCATGGCTCGAGGGTTCTCAGAAAGCATAGAAAGGCTCCAGAAGAAAGGAGAGACTGTCCGTGACTGCTGGTCTTGACAGAGCTTTCATTCAATAGCATCTGTTCCATCACTGTTGTCTGTTTCAGATCCAGTGGGCTCGCGAAGAAAACAAGCCTTTGCTTTATGGGTTACTCAATGAAGCTGTTTGAACAGCAATGACTATGTGAGTACATTCTCTTTGTAGAGTATGACAAGGTTGCAAGATTGTCCGATTTGTCCCCCGAGCAAGGAAGCTCACATCCTGAAAACTTTACTGTCAGTGTGCAGTAAAGGCCTCGGTATGATGCCAGATAGGCTAACAGAGTCTGAAACGTTATAAGCCTCTTTACAACAGTGAGACAATCGGACAAATCTGACAATCAATACTGATATCTGTGTCCACATGTACTGCAAATCTTATTTTGGTAGCACTAAGATAGTAGACCAGCAGAAAAAGAGGGCATAAGGCGTTGAAGGTGAAGTGGAAAGCCGGCCACTGTTGTATTGCCCTCTTTGGGAAGTTAAAGACATGTTACTGTCTGGGGGTTTCCGGGGTATGTTTTAGGTGAGGGACATTCAGCTGGTTGCAGTCAGCATCCTCACTCTTATACAAATATATTTTTTTCCAGTTTCTGATTATTCTGTAAGCACAAACTAACAATGATAAACAGGTGGATGGAAACACATTTAATAACGACCGCTTTATGTGACAATAGGCCGGCACATGAACACAGGCAGGGTTTCTCTCTCAAGCTTTCTTTCCATTCTTCACAGTCTGCCACTTTTCATCTAAACACTGTGAAAGCCTTCCTAAAAAAAAAGACTGTCTGAAAGTGAGTCCACAAAGAAAGCCAAGAGGAGGCTTTGACGGGAGACTTTCTGTCCTGCCTTTAGGTCATTTATAATGGGCTGAAATGAGACACTTACAATATAATTTGTCTGTAGCAGCCCTCACTGTGAATCTCTAATAAAGCTGTACATATGTCACCATGTCAACTGTAGTAACTGTACACTACTGGCTATCCTGCATGTATTATTAAAACATTCCAATTGCAAGTACAAGTGAGTAAATTTCCATGATGCAAATATATCATTTATAGATGCCAGCCCTCATGCACTGATGCAATTTTTTTATTTCCTGATTTGTGACTAGCCAAATTTTTAAAATTGTGTTATGATACATCGGAAAAATAATTCAGCTGTAAAACAGTGGGTGGCAGGTTGACTGTCTGAATGAAGACAATCTGATGTTACTTCCTGTTCTCTTTATCAAGGATAATACAGAATTGTAAAAATAGCTATTCATGAAGTTACACTGGTTACTCGTAGCGGTGAGTTTTATGTATCTGCACCGCTGCAGACGTTATCTTCATTGCAGTTCATTTACATTTCATCGAGGCTCTTTGTGAAAATAGTGGAGCAAAACTCGACATGCATAGAACGTTGTCTTGTGTGCAGCAGAGAAACCCCATTTGACCTATATTTATGGCACAGGGGATTTGAGGCTTCCTCTTTTTTGATTTTTTTTTTTTTTTAGCATTGTCAGAGCGTGATACTGTGCTTAAAGTACCAGTCAAAGAGCAGGGCTAGAAGTCGTTCTGAAAGCAGCCGCTAAGCTGTAGACATCAGACATTGGTCAGAGCGTGATAGCCATAACGCACTACAAATCAAACTAATGTTGGCTTTAACTTTTTTTCAGTTGTCCAATGTCACAGAGGAACATATCGTTCTTAAACGGATGGCAGCATGACAATGCTGATGAGCTCTTGACCAGCACCTCAGGGATGACTCATCAACTGGCCGTGCTTGTTTTTTGTACTTTTTGTCACCTGTGGTGTGAACATAGCATGAGACAGTGACTGAAAGCTTGTGAGCTGGCAGCCATGTCTAGCAATATCTATTTGGCTATTAATAGCCACTTTATGTTAAATTATTTTTGTCGGGTTTTACTTCTACTTCCACATAATCACAAATTTCCATGTCTTGAATTTGTATGACGCGCAAGATTCAAAATTGGCATTTGCAGCAAAAATCCACAAAAATCCCAAAGGGTTGCATGGTTGTTCTTATTCAGATCAATAGTTTTACATTTTGGGGACAAGGGTTTATTCATGGTCTTCCAGAGAAACTGATCAACATAAGATCAATGTAACTCTCATGACTTTGCATATCTGAGCTAGGAGGTGATTTGGTGAAGAGTTTCAGAAGTCCAAACTCAAAGCCTTTTAATTGCAGGTTTTGATTGCAAATTGGCTTTTGTAATGAAAAAGGCTTTAATTGGAACCGTTGATGCACTTAGAGGAAATTATGATATTATTGTTAATACATCTTTACACGCTTTACACACCCAGACGCTAATATCTCCTGGAGTAGCCTACCTTCTGTCTGGCTGTTTGAATCATTTACGCAGTGACAGCAGGACGTCAAGGATGGTTATGGACGTGAACTAAAACGTAAACCATGAAAAACGACTGAGATAGACCATAAAAACATACAAACATTTTGAATTCTTATACTAAAATTGTTATTATTGCACTGCACAGATAATTCGGGCTGATTTATTTATTTATTTTTTAATAAAAAATGACTATTGTGTCAATCCATTCCCTTTCCAGGTCAACTGATGTCTTTGCTGTCAGATCCATCCGGTGTAATAAGGCCATGAACCTTGAGCAGGGGAAAAAGAACATACTAACAAGTAGGCAAGAAAACCCTGCACATTGATTATTTCCCAACAGAAACCTTTTATTACAGGAGCAGTTCGAAACTGCTTGGCTGCAGTCCCTAGAAAATCAATGTGTTGAGAGCTTCCCTGTCCCTGACCAAGACCACGACCACTTTTTGTTTGTTCACACCACACTACCTACCTTTAACAATTAAAGACAACTGCATTTTAAACCGAATGCCCACAGTACAGAATGATACAC
>JASGAT010397326.1:17720-57034 GCA_030220025.1 Chelon auratus | reverse complement strand
GCACTGGACGAAATGCGAATGAAGCGGTAAATGCACGTCAGGATTTAAGACTTGATGAAATGTAATTTAAGACATACGATGCAAAATATGCTCATATTTAAGACTTTTTAAGGCCTTAAATTGGCATTATCAGATTTAAGACTTTTTAAGACTTTTTAAGACTCCGCGGAAACCCTGTTTAGGTGTGAAACTCCGGCTGCCTGGCTACTTTACATTGTAAAATTCATTCCTGAGGTGGTGCGGAAATATGTTTTGTTTTTTTTTGTTTTTTAAATAAATAAAAAAAAATAATAATAATAGGAGTTCTAAGTGTGTTCTAATATTCCCTGTGGAGACTGACGTTGTGTTTTTGGTTTCTCATTCACCGAAGCCTCACGTCTTGCCCTTAAGGACAAACAGCAATTTTTGCAGGTGCTTTCAGAACGGAAACCGGTTTGTGTTTGCAAATTGATTTCATTCAGCCGTAAAAACAGCTTTGATCTGTGAACAGTTTCTCCCTTTGTGATTGTATCCTATAATAATGCACTGGGAACATATTAAACACTTGCAACAAATCTATCAGAAGCCACTTTCCGACTGGAAGAGAGGAACTTTTTAATACTTTTAATAACTGGAGGTACTACAGCATCCCCTTTTTTATGGGTCAGCACTGCAGGAACAACAATATAGCTCTACAGACTTTCACTTCCAAAGCACTTTAATCACTGCATATACTGGCTGCAGTTCCATTTTATTTCAAACCGATTACATTGTCTTGAAGATTTATGGTTGTAAATTAAATTTCTCATTGACCTCTTACAGGACAATCATGATAACCGTTAACAATACAATCGTAGTTCTCAGAATGTGATTTTAAGAGTCCTTTTTAGCTCATACATTAGGGGTAGGTACTTCCCCAGTTAGGGAGTCAGGCGGTTTTCCTGGGCAGCCCATCAGAACTGTTTGGTCTGCAAACATCTTGTTTTTCATAAATGTAATGAATGCTAAAATAAGACGTCATTTAAAACCAAAACCTCATTTAGGAGTTCATGATCAAAATGATCATGATCTCTCACACAAGCTTCTATTGAGTAGTATTTCCCCCTTGCAGTTTTTAGAAAATGTCTTGGAACCTCAAACTGCATCAGAAATGTATGCACAGCGGTCACATACTGGCAGCAGACAGACATCACACATGAATCCTAGATTAAGCTTTAAATCAAAGTCACTCAGTGATTAATCTCAGACGCTGTACATCAGTTGGTAAGTATGCATCAATATTTAACTTTGACTTTCAGTTAACAAACAGCAGAATATGTCCTATTAAACAGTACAGATTGCAACAGACATAAATCAGGCTGATTAATGGACTAACACAGGGGTGTCCAATGCGTCGGTTGCGATCAACTGGTAGATCGCCATGGTAAGATTAGATCTAATTAGATTAGATCGATTTAGATGTTAGTCTTTCACCTCACTATGGCATTTGACACTTGTTTGACATACAGTAAAATTACAGACTGACAGCTGGCCAGCCTATGCATGCGAGGTCAAACGCGTGAGCTCATAAAAATGAGTGACAATCCTGGACCAAGTAAGAAATCAGTGGAATGTAAGTCATCAGA
Organism: Chelon auratus; assembly: GCA_030220025.1. NCBI lineage: Eukaryota > Metazoa > Chordata > Actinopteri > Mugiliformes > Mugilidae > Chelon > Chelon auratus. Next base: position 55,430 of record JASGAT010397326.1, on the reverse strand, counting down.
ATAAGGTAAGTAACCATAAATGTGTGTACATATACGCATCGATCAGCCACAACATTAAAACGACCGACACAAGAAGTGAATAACATTGACCATCTTGTGACAATACAATGTTCTGCTGGGAAACGTTTGGACCTGGCATTTGTGTGGATGTTACTTAGACATGTACCACCCACCTAGACCAGACCAGACACCCCCACCCCATAGCAATGACACTCCTTGATGGCAGCAGCCATCCCCAGCAGGATACAGCCTGACACAGGCACACACACAAAAAAGGTTCGGGAACAACATGCAGCAATCCCCCAGCCTGATCTTCACAGACCCCTCCCCTCAACCCATAGGGTCCAAAGGCCCCCACCAACAACATCCTACTGCCAGACACCTTCAGAAGGCCCATGTCCATTCTCTGATGAGCCACAACTGTTTTGGAAGCACAAGGAAGATCTACATTATTATATCAGGAAGGTGGTCATAATGTTATGCCTGATCAGTGTATATATATGTTCTTTTAGATCCTGTGAAAAAATCCACAGTGAAAAAAAAACCATAGGTGGTTTCTCCAGTGTGGCCACTGGGCGACACTCCTCCAAAGGGAGAAAGAAAGGGTCATTTACTACCTCAGTGACCCACAGTCTTTAGTTAGCTGTTAGCAATTACTGTCAGCATGTCTCAGAAAGTCCAATAAGTTTAAAGCAGTGTTTCAAGCACAGCGATTATGTGAGCAAACTGGGCGATTTCAATATGGCTGTAAATCACCCAGATTCTAATCATTTTTCCTGCAGACGCTGCAGTAAAAGCAGAATGACTTCCACGAGGACTTGCCCTGACTGTTATGGAACCTGAGATGCACCAAATTATCTTTGGCACTTAAATGACTCACCTAAAAGTCACTGAGACAATATCTACAGTTCGTGCAGTATGTTTACTGACAGGTCAAACCATCTGGATTTTACTCCAAAGGTGTTTGCGGTGTTTGACTGAACAATCATTAATTTATTTCAGACATCCTGCTAAAGCTGCTAAAAGATAAAAAGTGGCTGACTATGAACTGAAATAATTTTTTTCAGACTACTGTATGAAATAGGCGGTTCTTTGTTAAGATGTTAGAACGTATTTTGATAGTTACATATAATGTAACCCTGTGTACTTTTTATCTTGATTCTTTTATTTTGGGGGCATTGCTATAATCCTATTGTGTGAATCTACTGGGCAGAGTTCCACTTGATAACCCGTTACTCATGTGGACTCTGCCACCCACCAAAACATTGTTGCAGGCCACATGCCCTCTTTCATAGACACAGTAATCCCTTAAGGCAGACGCGGCTTTCGCCAGGATAATGTGGCCTGCTACACTGTACTGCAAGAATTGTTCAGGTCTCAGGAACATGAGTCCAAGGTGTTGACTTGGTCTCAATCTGATTAAACATCTGTGGGATGTGCTGGAAAAACAAGTCTGATCCATACAATCCTCAAATCTGAACTCACAGGACTTAAAAGATCTTGGTGCCCGATACTTGCTACAGGACGTCTTCAGAGGTCTTGTGGAGTCGATTCCTCAACTGAGAGAAGTTTTGTTTTTTGTCAGAATGAGGTGGATCTACACAATGTCAGGGATGCGACTTTAATGTTGTAGTCATGTGTATATGTCATGTAATCATGTGGTTGATCTGTGTACACACTGAGGCCAAAAATCCTTTTTCGGTTTAAGTGGCGATGAAAGAGCAGGCGGCATTAAGAGGTGGACTGCACATGAGAGCTTGAGATCATGCTGAGTTTAATGCACAGACGTACAAAAATATAAACTGTATGCATGACTCACACATCCTACCTCAGCTCTACTTCTACTGAACAATGTGCCCTATATATACCACAGTCATCATAGGACACCATATACAGAATATATGTACAGCCACATGGAAAATCCATTCAGTTATGTAAGCATGCTTACATAAAAATGTAACTTCTCTGTTCATCTGAAGGGGGCTACTTTCTTGAAGGTTTTTTAAACTTCTTTTGTGTAAGACACAGTTTCACTCATGGAAGACGAGTCCATCACCTCCTCTACATTACTGCTGACTTCGTGTCCCACAAACATAAATTGTACTCATTTTTATATTACTTTCCTTATTACCAATATGGTGTGGTATGTAGTGCTATTTTATTTTAAGATACTACAATGGAAGTGTAATAATTTTTTTAATTTTACTATAATTTTAACAGCACTGATGTTCAATTATTAACGGTAATTTGCCATTGGAGACATAGTATAAGAGGAAGCAGAGGCTTTAGCTCCTCTCCTGCGGAACCAGTTCCCAATTTGCGCTCAGCAAGCAGACACCTCTCTGCTTTTACAATTAGGCTTAAAACTTTCCTTTTTGAAAAAGCTTATAGTCAGGGCTGGCTCAGGTGACCATGAACCATCCCTTAGTTATGCTGCCATTGCCCTCGGCTGTTGGGAGACCTTCCATGATGCACCGAGCACCTCTCCTCTCTTTCATTCTTAATGAAGTTATATATGCAAAGCTTGCAATTCATTAACTTGAGTCTTTGCTCTCCTGTAGTTTGTGCTTGAGCAGCATGTTTCCAGTCTGTTTAAGGTTACTGGACCCACAAATCTGTTCAGCATTTGTTGTTTCTCAAAGCACATGTTGTCTCTTCCTGCTTTCCTTTAAGTTCCAGTGATTGATGCAGATAGTTGCCCACCTCAGGAGTCTGGTTCTTTTCATGCATCAATCTCTGGGCCTGAAAAGGAATCAAACGCCAAGTGCCAAAAATGGCAGTACCTCAAATTGCCACTTGGGGCTTGCTCCAAAAATGAGTCAATCCCATTGGTCCATCCCATAGACCTCCCTTTTTGTAATGGACAAAATTTACAGCACAAATAAACAGCTTATTTTGTCGTTCAAGACAATGGTGCAGGTGTTGGATTCACAAATAACTAATTTGTTTAAATCCTATTAAGGCTTACAGTTATGCATAATTAAAGGAACCTTGACTGACAGATTGGTGCAGTCACATGTCACTAAATGCCTGTCTAGTTACCAACATGTCTCAGCTACACTCACCCCATTTTTGAATTTGCTGGCAGTTAGGTGTAGTTAAACTCTACTAGGATGTCTGAGGCAGGCAACTCCAGACTGCGCCTCAAAACTGCTCTTTAGGAAATGTCCCATCTCATTTGCCCATCTTTATTTACAGTCCATGAGGTTTCTTCTGCTAAAAGGTAGTTTCTCCTGCCTACTGTCACCAAGTGTTTGCTCAAGGGGGAATTGTTGGGTTTCTCTCATTAATATTGTATGGTCTTGTCTTTAATATGTAAAGTGCTCTGAGGTGACTTATGCCATTATCTGGCACTTTATAAATAATAATTAAAAAAAAAACTGTCCAATATGAACACATTAAGCAAGAATGATAAGTAAGAATTATTAAATCCTTAACAGCTAATATTACACTTTGATTTTTAGATGTAGCTGTGTAACAAAATGATTACCAGGCTACCTTCCAAAAATTTGTGTTTTTGTGTGTCTGTCTGAAAAATATTTGTCTAATTCACACTTTTATAGCTGTGTTTGGGGTTCTTTTTACTCCCGAGGCTTTTAAAATGCTTTGCCATATTAAGAGGCTGGATGCCAACAGTGTCCCGCTGTTCCTGAGCCGGTAGTTTATTTTGTAATGCAGCTTTGTTGGGCTCAAAGGGAATATAACAGTTTTATGTTTTTTATGTTTCAGTAGGATTTACCGAAACACTGCTAAGTACTGAACATTAAAGATGTTTTTATAGATTATATACTGAAGAAGTTTATTATAAACTGAAGGGTGTCTGACTGAACTACTTTAAAGTTGTGCAATACAAATGCCACAGTAGATACTGCTGACACTGTTGCGGTATCAGATATCACACTATGGTAACAGAATTGTGCTGTAACAAGCACATTTATAAATAATAAAATAAACTGCCTTTGCCAATAAGTTGCTTGTTTTCTGTGTAATCTTTTTTTTTTTGCCAATCCAATGCTCTGGTGCAGAAACATATGGCAAGAATAGTGGCTTGATTGCCAGCTATGCTACTGATGCTCACAGTACCCAAAATGCAAATTTTAAATGAATGCATTTTGGAAATTCAGTAATCAAATTGTCGACTTGGTATGCATGATATTAAAAAGCTAATCCAGAGATTGTGGGCCAATTTACCGGAGAGATACAGTGCTGTGGGCTCAGACTTTGTCCATTCAGCTAGAAGTTTAATATATTTAATAGACATCACATATAATCCATATGCATTCTTTGAGAGATAGTATTATATTCCCTGAAACAACATGAACAAACGTAGTCTCTTATTCTTTATCCTTGGCTGCCTCTGTGAACCTTTACTTCCCACTGTGTGGATTAAGTTCTCTGCTCCACTTGACAACTGCGCAGACACGTAAGTGTACTTTAAATATATATATATATATACACATGCATTGCCACTATAGTCACTACATCAGCTCTCCATAAAAGTCTGACAACACAAACAAATCAGAGCCCGCAGCAGCCTTGAGTGCTTCAGATTTTCCCCATTATCATTCAGATGTTACTTAACAGCCTAACAGCTATAGGAATTCACACACTCACAAAACGCATGTAACTTAATCAAAAGTGACAACTCTTGAAAAATGGGATGTTTCTGTTATTAAATGAGTCTACAATTAAGAGCCCTGATTAAATTCCGGCCATCTCCTAAAGACTGCATACTGCATAAATCATTCACCAGTTTAACTGTGGGTTTTAATTAGGATGAATGACGTGTGGATTAGGTCCAGCGTAGCCTGCCATGCTGCATTCATAATAATGGTACGAGAGGATGAGGAGATCGGGCAGATGGAGCGAAGTGGAAGAGAGAAGGGTCTTTGAACAAGTAAAAGAGATGCGTGTGTTGGACCATATCGAAGCTCTCGGTTTATGTGTCTGTCTGGCTCACTATGCTTTTATATTCTGTGACTGTTACCTCACCTCTGTCAGTCAGGCAATTATGCAATTCGGTATAATACAACATTCAACAGCAAAAAAAAAAAAGAAAAAGAAAAAAAAGAGTCTTTATTCAGACAAAATCTTACCAAATAACTATTAGAAGTTTCATTCATCTTCATTCATTGTAACCACTTGTCCTGTGAAGGGTCGCGGGGTCTGCTGGAGCCTATCCCAGCTGTCGTCGGGCGACAGGTGGGGTACACCCTGAACAGGTTGCCAGTATGTCGCAGGGCTAACACAGAGAGAAAGAAAATCATTCACATTCACATGTACATCTATGGCCAGTTCAGAGTCACCAATGAACCTAACCAGCATGTCTTTGGACAGTGGGAGGAAGCCGGAGTACCGGGAGAGAACCCATGCAGACACAGGGTGAACATGCAAACTCTATTAGAAGTTTCTTGATTTGAAAATATTTTGTAAGGTTGGAGAAAAGAAAGGCGCATGTAAGAAAGCAATTTACGGAGGAGACATCTAAAAAAACAAACAAAAAGAACTGAGGGAAAGATGAAGAGAGATTGTGTTTCCACATGCGAGGGAAAAGCAAGACATCATGGCTCTGATCTCAGCGAGGGCCTCTATTGCTCACTGTGACACTGTACATCAGCTAAACTGTGTTAATGGGCACGGGCTCCTAGAGGATTTACAACAGCATCAACAAGGGTTTACAGTTCCGGAGAAAACTAGCCTGTCTCCCCGCTGCTGATCATTCTGTTTCTAACAAGGTAGTTAAAAACTGTGCAATCAATGAGGACGTGCTTGGATTTACAGCTCAAGGTGCAGAGTTCAGCCTTTTCCCAGGAGATTAAGATTCCCTTTGTTTTCCTAAATACTGACTTGTCACTGTTGGAACCCTGAATAGGCAGCCCGCCACGTAATCTGAATGGTTTCTGTGTGAATTGCAGCTCGCTAGATATCGTAAATGCACCTTTATCAGTCACAAACATTCACAGTTAATGCCTGTTCAGGGTGTGAAACGCATCAAATGTGTTTTCGCACCTTAAAGATTAGACCAGATGTCACATTATAAGAGGAGTAGCAGTGGAGGATGTGTGCTACACTACCCATAATATCTTAATGTAGATATCAACTAATATAACCCTCGCTTGTTATGAATGCTGAATAATGCAATTTCAGTAATGTCTATAAATTGCCAATGTCAGGAAAAACAAGGGAAAGGGCAAAAATACTTGCGATGTACTGCTCTCTTTCTGCAGTAATTGGCAGCAGCAATTTTTTAGAAAGAACGGCTTCCTCGATCCCAGGACACATTTATATTAACATTATTCTTTGGAGAACGGGTTACTGAGGAGGTCGTATCTCCGTAAAATAACAGTAATAAAGCTCAGTTGTTTTGCATGAAATTGACAGAAATAGAGGGGAATTTCTGTGGAAAGCCCAGGCAGACATACAGTAGGTCAGGGTAAGCACATAACAAGTGAAGTACACTGAGCTGAAAAGGGTTCAGAACTAGCAGCAACAGTCAGAAAGGAACTACAGAGAGAAAGAGAGCTAAAAGAAGCAGATCAACAATCATCCCAGCTGCACTGTTCATTAAGACTTATTCCGTTGCAAGCAGTTCACAAAGCACTTCATTGAGGAGGACAGCCAGCTCATGCCCTTGTGGAATAGCAGCACTGAGTGCATGGGGGACTGCAGTGCAACAGCAAGCTCCTGCCACACTAAGACTTATCATACAACGCTCCCAGGGATTATAAAACTGAAACACAACTGCACATTACACAGTCTCAGCAGAGGCTGGGAGTTGGTAATGTTAAGGGGATTTAACCATGGATGCACATGAGGCTCAAAGCATTCAGAAATCAAACCTAGAGATATTCATCATATGCGCAACTAATTTTCTCTGCCAAATGCATTTCAAACATGTCAGGTAGCAACACCTTTAAAGCAGTGGTGGGCTGTAAGAGCCAGCAAAGCCTTCTCTGCTGGCCTAAACTTCATCAAAATCACTGACTTACATTTTAATATTTTCCCATTAATCTTATTAAATTATTCCCAATAGCCTATTGTTTTCATTTATGGTGTGTCTCAGCTGCAGTGCTTCTCGCACTGTAACTTAGCATTAGAGCTTTGATCCAATCATATTTCAGCCATCATGCGTGGCTGGCGTCAAAGTAATCTGCTGAGTAATTAAAACTGCAGGCGTCTGAAGCTACGGTAGCATCAGCATTTTCGTGTCCTCTGATTGGCGGGTCAGAGAGCCGCTCCATTTAAGCCAAGCTAGCGGTTCATGTTCATCTGTTGCGTGCTGCACTTAAGCAAATCAGCCCCATTAACAGCTGTTTTTTTTTGTTTTTTTTTACAAATTCACGATGGCGGATGGAGGAGAGGCTATCAACTTGGTTGCAAATCTTCTTAGAAAGACATTTTCACGGCGAACTTTGAAGGAAAAGCTGGATATTGTGAGGAAAAGCCGCCCAATCCTGGAGCTAGCTAGCCTGACCCAGCCGGGGAAAGGGTGTGTCCGCCACTTTCAGGGCAGCCACTATCAGCGCTACCCTTGGTTAACAGGCTCCGAGGAGAACTCTAAATTGTTTCTTAAGTTCTGGTGAGTAAAATGAATTATATTGACACCTTTTTTGTGTATTTTTGTCATTTTATTGGGTCGACACTGATGCTTCTGCTGGATTTGACATAAGTGAGAGGAGACTTTTTGAATTGTTCTAAGTGAGCTAGGTTAAAGAGCATTGTCATCGTTATTGCTCAATTATAACACTTGAATCAAACTTAAATATCAAATAACCACTTAAGAACTGTTGGGACAGGATGTGTGCCTGCAAAAGAAGCCCACTGTCCAAAGAGAGGTTTCCACATTTCTTAGATCCAGGCGCACACCAGTACTATGTCTGCCTACTTACCTATAGCGTGAGGGTGCAGTGTGTCTCAAAGCAAATATTAACAATTAAATGTCTACTTTCAAATATTTACATGATAGAACTGGTTTTCCTTATTATCATTGTTAATCATATGTCAAAGTAATATGACGTCTATCTTGAAGTAATACCTGAAACTACCCTGTTGTAATTTTTGTATGATGTTCCTCAAATGAATAACAACTAATCTAGGACACCATTCATACGCCTGCAAGAAATCACTAGGAAAACATTCACATACTTTAATGCTTTAAAACGCTTTAACGGATGTGTCCTCGTTGTTCGGGTAAGGACAGTTGAAGGGAAGTGTATTGCTTACCCTAGGTATTTTGTAATGCATTCTTTCTTTTTCAAGTGTAAGCACTGCCCTATTGTCCATATGTTGCGATGGCATCGGGCCCACAGTTCAAATGGGGCAGCCAGTTAATCAGCTGGAAGCCAGGATGCACATACCATGGCCATTCTCTGTCTCAGAGTGTGAATACTGGAACTGCTGCTGCTGCTGCGCTTCACAAGCAAACTAACTGGCTCTTTGCCTAAACAAGAAGAGTGGTAGTTGCATAAGCAGTCTTGATGTGGGTAGAGGAGTCAGACACAGATCCTGCTTTGTAAATCTGAGATGTCTAATGTTTAATCATCTTTGACGTCCCGTTTGCTGTCCCTGGCAGCTTTTTTTAAAGAGGAAGAGAGCACTCCTATTTAACTTGAGGGTTGAGGGTTATTTAGGTCTGTTTCCAGGTGGTTATGTAATCGACAGCATGGAACAGAGGCACCACTCGACGAGAAAGAAGATAAGGATCACATTAAGGTTACATTAAAGTACATTTTTCGATTAGTAGCTTATTTTTCCCACTGCTTTACCATCAACCTAACCATGCTTTACATTACAGCCAGCAGTTTCTCAAACTGTACTTCTATATTTTTAGATTGATTTCCCACTTACTCCGCCCATTGAGGTAAAACGAGGCCAGCAATCCTTCTGTGTTGGCAATTGTCTTCTCAGAGCTTAGTTTGTGGCCTCTGAGTAAACAAATCATGAATGGTAGCTACTGCCAAAGTTGGTGGAAATGATCCGGTCTGTGAGCATAAACCTTAAAATCCACTCTGCCTGACCTACATACTTTCTTTCTGTCAGAGGCAGGGTAAATTGTGAAACGCACAGACATTTGCCTGAAGCTCATCAGTGAGGTGGCATGCATGCAGGACCCCTTCTAGTAAAGAAAATAATGCAGCGTACACTGTCATTAAGTGCCATCTTGGCTGTGGTGAAAGTAGGTTTCTTGCAGGGTGTCAACATGTATAAACAAGATACATTTAAAAGTTTTTAAGAATTAATAATAACACATTAAATAAACTTTAACACCAAACTTTTTTAAATATACAGGGCCAGTACAAATTTAGCCTCGCCTTTTCTACATTTATGTACTTAAACAAGCACCGTATGGAAACATTGCTTGCAACACATCTCCAGATGCTTCATCTGATGTGTATGAGAAGTGATTTGCCACCATCCTCAGCACCCAAATCACCTCTGCTCAGAGTGTTGGTGTAAAGTCACATATAGGCAGTGGAATAACATGCATGGCAACACTCATGGTACTGGTGAGGCAAGTGAAACAGAAATGGGCAACTGGAGAGTCCTGCATAGCCCCTAGGCTTTAAGCTCTGCATGTGCAATTCCACCGCCTTGACCCACATTGTCCCGAGTTTGAAAAAACAGTTTTCCTTGTGGGCATTTTTCTAGCACTTAATTTTAACCACCATGAATAATCACTTTTCTCAAGCCATTTGAAGCTGAACTCCCATTTCAATAACTAAAGAAAATACAGGCTAACACATTTTTTTTTTTTTTTTTGGAGGTTGGCAAACAGCATTTTTGTGCATAATGAACACCGTCTTAATTGGAGTATCCATCATATATATATATTCTTATATATAAGAATATATATATATATATATAAGAATATATATATATATATCCTTCTGTCGAGTTCAGTTGCTTTCCAAAAAAAAACAAAAAAAAACATGGAGTGCGTGAAAACTGGGACATTATCATGGTGTTTTGAATAAAAATGTTTAAAGCTCATCCAATCTGAATTTAAGATCCAAAGGCCAAAAGGAGCCAAATGGCTTTTAAGGTGTTTTATTAATAAATGTGTATGTAGGACATTTCATGGCTTCTTAAGGACCTGAACATATCATCTGGGTGACACTTTTGTTTTCAATTACAATACCTCATCAACTGTTACGAGATTTGTCACAGATGTCCATGGGCCAGATGATGAATTATAATGAGTCAATGAAAAATGACCCCATGCAGGCAGCTTATTATTACCCATAGTAACCCCTATAACTACCCAGTGTCATTGTAACAGCATTTTGATGTGCCCATATTTTATGATGGGGGCCAATGTAGTTATAGAGCCTCTAAAGCGACGTTCAAATAGGGAAGAGATCAGGGGAACTGGATGGATTGATAAAACACTTGAAATTAATGACTGTAGAATTACAAACATGATCACAAAGGGCCGATGTTCAACTGCTGTTTTATAACCGAAGTAATCATTTTACTTTTTGGAAACAAGCTGTGATCCAAATCAGTTCCCCAATTTCCTAGTTTGACTGTACCATTTATTTTATTTTGCATTGTTCATATTTTCACCTAGCTCCTATTAACAACAGTGAAACAGTCAACTTGTTATATAATATCAAACTCAATGTAACCTGTAATCATAGGGGGATTGTAATTACTACTCTTAAAACTACGCATATGAAAGTGTAGAGCTCTCAATCAGAGGCAGCTGAAGTGGAGACAATCATGGCAACTAATAGGAGGGGGATTGTTTTAAAAAAGTGGGGAAAAAAAACGTGTTGGAAAGTTGAATTAGTCACAAGGATAATGAGTCATGTCTCGATGTGACTGTCAATTTCTTAAGTTGGAATGGACCACAGACGCTTGGTCTGCAGTTTTTTCATCTAAAAAGAAGAAATAACTGCCTATAATTACTATAAGGAAGTGAAGCAATTTCAGTTTCAGACCCATCACCACAAAATCCATAAAGTATATTTAATCACCTATAAGAAGAGCAGCAAATTAACCTAGTAAATGTAAATAAACAAGTGTGCACGCCCGTCTCTGCGCTGAAGCACACAGAAATGACTAAAAAGAAAAATACCATCACAGAAATGCTTTCTAAATAATGGACACGGTTGTCAACAGAACGGTTACAGAAGAATTTCAAAAGAACTGTCTTTGCTGTTTCCGTTTTGTTCTGGGTTAAAAAAACAACAACAAAAAAACTACTCTCTGCTCTTCGATTATTACAGTAGATGCAAAATGCATGTTTCTGCTAATGCCACGACGCACTTAATTAACTGAGGCACATCAAAAGACATATTGTATAGCGTTCAGTGGGTGCCGACGTGCTTGTGCACAAGCTGCTGCTAGGATATGATCGTCCCTCGTCCTCAAACACACGGAAGCACCTACACACAAGCATACAGACATACGTATGCATTTCCGAAAGAGATTAGATTTAATTTCTTTGTCACCATACCAGGCAAATGTTTGGCATTCTCCTCTGCTAGTCTTGACCCATGGTAAGTATTCAGGGTCTAGAGAAGTTGATGAAATCTTAAACCCACTCATAAATAATTACAGACAAAATAGTCCTGTGAAAACTATGAGATACAGTGTGTGGGGATGTGTTTAAATATATGAAGTCCTGATGCCTTAGTATTGTAATTAGCTTGTATAAGACTGGAGTCTTAGAACTAATTTCTGACTTTCGAAGACACACAGATGTTTTTTTATCCACATGTTCCATCAAGGTTTTAGCTTTTCTACACAAACGACAACAGCATGTGCAGACAAAGGTTAATAAAACATGTATTCCAATGACAAGTTGTGTATGAACACATTTCAAGAAGTAAAACACAGTTTTCAAAGGTTTTACGGTACACCACAAAAGCTTCTATAGCAACTCCTGAAAAAAACAACTTTATCTTTAGCAACTTTATCTAGTCGAACTTCACTAACAACCGCTGTTTTACAAGCCCGGTGGTGTACGTTATGTTTAACAGTTCCTTTTTAATTAAAAAGAATTGCTTGCTGTTGTTGGAAATTAGGTTAATGCGAGCACTGTGATTGAACCGTACATTAAATTTGTTGCCAGTGAAACTGAGACAGTAGGAGCTAAAGCAGGATATAAACAGAGAGCATAGAGCAGCAGAGGCTATCTGGATTCCACACTATGATTTATTCATTTCATATTACACACAGACTGATCAGGCAACATTAAAACCACCTGGTTAATATTGTTTAGGTCTTCCTTGTGTCTCCAAAAGACTCAGCAGAGAATGAACATGGGCCTTCTGAGGGTGTCCTGTGGTGTCTTGCAACAGAATTAATTAGTTGTTAGTGGGGGGCTTTGGGTCCTTTGGATTGAGGGGAGGGGCCTCTGTGGATCATCCCACAGATATTTGATCAGTTTAGGATCTAGAGAATTTGGAGGCCAGGTCAACACCTTGTGCTGTGAGTTGTTCCTAAACCATTTTTGTGTGTGTCTCTGTGTGCCGCCATCAAGGAGTGTCATTGCTATGGGGTGGGGGTCTAGGTGTATGCTACATGTCTAAGGAGCATCCACATGAATGCCTGGTCCAAAAGTTTCCCAGCAGAACACTGAATTGTCACAAGATGGTCAGTGTTCTTTTCTTCTCCTGTTAGTGGTTTTAATATTGTGGCTGATCAGTGTATGCACATGCTAAAGGCTAAGGGTCACAGCACACATCCTGGTTCAATGACAATAAATTACGGTTACTGAGAAATTCCACATGTGGTCGGATTGTCTCTTGAGAGTTTAGTCACATTCAGCTTTAATCAGTGGATAATGTTGAGAAGAGAGACAAAATCAAACTGCTGAAGGGAAAAGCACGGCATAATGCAAGGTGGAGCAAGAGAATCAACAAGGGATTGAGCGGCGTATATTGTGCTACGAATGAGCTAACAGTTGGAGCCTGAGGTTCTCATCTGCTGGGTTAGTTCTTCCTTGGTGCACTAAATCTGATTCCCAGGGGACTTGCATTCAAGCAAGAAACCCTCAGACTGCAGGAAAAATTAACAAACTCAAGCAGTTAAATCTGGGTTTACTTTAAAACAATGAGATCGCGGCTCATTATGCGCTATGATGTTAAGTACACCCCAGCAAATGTATAAACTATGCGGCATCAGACCGATCACTGTAACTGCATGAGAGCAAAAAGAGATGCATTGCTCATCACGGACAAAACAAAACTAAAGGGAATTAAGATAAACAAGAGAATTTTACGCCTTTCACGCAAAGTAAATGTGACTTTAAGCTCTTGTTTTAGTGGCATTATAAGCCCGAAAACAAAAAGAAAAAACATCTTTGAGATACCCCAAATAAACCCCTCTTCACCAATGAAAGAGGAAAGTGGCTGGATGCCATTTCTTTTGTTGTGTAGAACAGCGAAGGGAGAAAAAAAAAAAGAAAAAAACATTTCTACATTTAAAATTCTAGATTTCTGTCACAGTCACTTTTATTCACCGCCTATGCTTTGTTTGATAGAGATATTTTATTCATAACCAAAGGATAATTGGGGATTATCAGTTCTCAGCTGGCATTTTGATGGCTTTTAAAGAACACTGATTTTCACTGAGACAAATCAACACTGCGTTTCCAAGTATAGACTTATTATGGGCTTTCCGTTGCGGGAAATAGGGCAAGCCATTGAGAAAACGGGAAAGAAAGAAAGCACGTGAATTCAGACTAAAATGAAGTTGTCCGCCCAATTAGATCCATGCCTTTTTGTTATGTTCACATTTTATGTAGTCTTTGTCTTGAAGTAGCTGTGGATTTTGCTGGATTTTGTTGCAGTTGTCAGTCGGCTTGTGTAATCGCATTACAGATTGTTGACAGTGTTTGCAGTTTTTGGTTGGTTTGTTTTTTCCTGCTGCTTTGTGGCTATTGCATTACATTACATTGAATTGTCTTCTGCTACGCTGGCCTACTCTCTTTATACATCACCATCTTACAAGAGGGAATCACTTCCTGTTCTTTCTTTTTCTTGTTTTTTTTTCTTCAGTGAATGAAAAAGTCTAACAGCACATCATATGTATTGGTTATTGTAATGTATTGGTTATTCTGAGGGGGAATAAGCCCACACATGATTGACTAAAACTGATAGCATCCGTACTGATTATATTTGACCCTACTATATATCATAATGCATTTCCCCTAATCCCAACCTGCTTTCAATGCCTGGCAAAATGCCTGTCTCAATCCATGAAATCATCAAAAGTTCACTGACATCTCTCATACACACATGACTACACTTTGCAGTCAGTTTTGCCATTTGAAAAAGTAGGGCTTCTCAGTGTTTTGTCTATTATGATTAGAATCAAATTCACAAGAATGATTTTAATTCATCGGTGTGACATTCGCCAAGTGGCTGCATTAGGTTTAATGTTTTTGGTGCCTCTGAATAGCCTGACACAGACTGACTAACTCTTTCATGGCTCAATGTTAAAAAAAAAAAAAAAAAAAAGTTAAATCTTGAGTAAAAGAATGTGAATATAACATTCTTTCATCACAGAAAGAACCCATTGACCTCCACGGGTCAAAGAGGGTAAAGCTGAAGGACAAATGGAAGGATGTTAAAGTGGAATATTACTGGTGATGCTTTTTGTCATTTCTGCACAAGGTGGGTGAGCGAATGAGCAGTGAATACATTTTTACATTTCTGTTTTTGCTATCCCACCTTACACCCCCAAAACAACATAAACCATTCATTCTGCGGCCCATTGTGTACAGTCCTGACAAGTTATAAAACCCATTTTCAACCAGCACAATGGCTCACTCAGTTTGTCTCTCACTCCCTCGCTCCCACTCCAGACGGCTTCCAAAACACTTTCAGAAAGTTTGACGTCGTTCGGTTGTTTGAGGACGCTCTTATTCGTTTCCATCATTTATTCTTCAAAAGAAATTCCCCCAAAAAAATCCCAAACGTTGGTGGTAATGGAGAAAATGTAGACACAACAAAAAAGGAACAATTGAGGAAGGGTGAAAGAGACAATGAAAACAAGCATGGTAAATGCTTGATTTTGTGGATGGGTGAACACCTTCCCCAGTATAAGTGCAGTGATAAAAGACAGATTTTGTGCCTTAATATGGAAGTCTATTTTCAGTTCACCCTGCACCACACATTGATGTCTCCCCAGTTTATTGGGCCTGTACATTGTTTCACCATGTATTGGCAGTGGTACAACAAGTCATGATTCCCAGAGCTTTGGTAGCTTGAAATTTCAAGTAGCACTTATGGTCGAATGGTAAAAGTTCAGCAGCCAGACCAAGCGGCATCCCCAGGTGCTCACCGAGCTTAGAAAACCACTACAGCACGTCAATAATCCACACAAGCAATCTGACTCTAGCTCTTCTTTACGGCAACTACTGGACTGAACGCGATGTACTTTTGTGCAGACATTCATGGTTTCCACAGGATGAAGCCTAAACTACATAAATATTCATTCTGTGGCCCGACATTTGATGCTTTTCTTAAACATTCATGCGGTTGTTTTAAAAGAATGCAGTAAATAGCTGAGCTACACAAAATCCCTCTCAGGACCGGTGTTTTAAAATCAGCAGTCACTATTTAATTAGGATGTCTGGTCTTTACACTGTAGTCTTTAAAAGCTACGTGTTTATACATTCCAAAAAAGAAATTCAGTGCACTCTTTGTCTTGGTTGTAATGCTTAGGGGGACAGCAGCAGTGTGGTTTAAGTATAAACTGGGATTGTATTGCACACAGCTGTTGCTTCTTCGACTTTGCTACACCGTGGACATAAGAACACTTTCAAACCAATAAAATGGGGAAAATGCTTTTTCAAATAGTTACAGATCGTCCACCCCAAGACTCCTTACACGTATTCAAGATCTTGCACTGCTGTGCAGTTTTTAAGAAAACTGAGCATGGGTTCTGATACAGCTACAACAGTAATAAACATTTAGAAACTTGCTCTCTTGGATATAAAGCTCGATCTTAGATATTTGAACATGAATGGTTTATTTTCTAATGAATTGCTTTCAGATTATGCTTTAATATGATGCTTAAAAACAAAAGACAGAAAGGTTCAAATGTGAAAGCAGTATAGGTTAGCAGCAGTACAAATAAAATGGACTTGGGGCTCTGACTAGTTAATCTGTGCAACGTGCCCAGATTTTAATATTACATTGCCCCTAAAAATCACAGTCGAACACAGAGTGTAGAATGTGCATTCACACTGGTCTCACACACACCCTTGAGGTAAGCAGACACACGAACACACAAATCGCACACACCAACAAATATCTACACACATTGTGGACAATTAGTTTTCTGGTGCAATGTGCTGCAAAAGGTGCAATTTGCTGCAGGTCACAGGGGTATCATGAGAGCCCTGGAGACTTTCGAAGCATGCGTGACCTCAGTGTGGTACTATTACTACTAGTGTGTGCAGGAGGGACTGGCTGCATCTACGGGTTACAGCACTTTCTTTTCTTCTCAGCACATCAAAGAAAGCGAGGGAAACCGAGCCGACCATCACCATTTAACTGTGAATAGCAACAACGTGAGAATAATTCCTATTTTTTGTGAAGTGATCAGCACATACAGTAATGGTTACTGGCTTTACATTTTTATTCTGCAAATCTCCATTCTTCTTGAATGAAGTAATAAGAGTGATGGTACATTGTGTCAGAAATACTTGAGATTTCCATTACTCCCCAGGGAAGTGATGGTGCACTCAAATGGAGTCATACAGCTAGGTCCCCATTACACCAGCAGAATACTGATAGAAATCTCCTACTGGATGGTGGTTCTCTTGTAAGCCCTTGTGTAAACTATAAAGGTCATATGTAGAATAGGACTGTGAAACAATCAATCATCTAAGTGAGTGGTGTACAGAGATCATTTACAACAAATGAAGAGGAGAGCTCATAATATGTACATGAGAATGAAGCTGGTTGGATAACAGTATTGTGTGATACTAATAGCAGTTAAAATGGCGCTCTCTTTGATTAGCAGAATTAGATATTGAAGAGAAAAAAAAAAGCATTTACCTTTGAATACCAACAAGTTTTTATCTTAAACCCCCAAAGAGTCATTTTACAACAAAACATTTTCCAAATAATCAGCTCTTCCTTATCCAGAGCTCATTATTAGATATGCACAAAGATGTAGCCTTTGGTTAGATTTAAACAAATTTCCCAGTTTAGTCTTATGATCTGTGCTAATTGGATATAGTTATTTGGAGATCTGAAAGCTGCAGACAAATGATTCAATTTTCTTTGAAGATTTAATTTATGCCTTAGAAATTGAGTGTTATGACATAACATCTAACCAGAAAATAGCATGTCTCTAATGAACAGGGTAAACAAAGTATTTATTGAAGTGATCAAATCACAATTGCTAAAATTGCCTATTATTTCTGTAATACTTTATTTAATCTGTATATCGCAGTGTGACAAGCTTCAAAGTTAAAGAGGCCGTATTCTGATTTCTGCAATTGCCTCCTTTTCCTTTGTGTGTTAAGTAGCTTCTGTGTGCATGTAAAAGGTCTGCAAAACCAAAGGAAGTAAGTCTCTCTCTGACACTGCTCAGCACATTTGCATAAAGCCCATCTAGTGGCTGGGTTGTCATGACTTATTATAGACTGTATATAAAAAGACTGACATAGTCACAGTGACATCCCCCAAGGTTTAAATTTGTTATAGGACCATCTTGTTTTTTCTTTTTTTTTGTCAAGCAGTGACCATATTTTCATAAGAGAGAAGAGCTGGGGAGGAGTGAGGGGTGGATCTAACTACGGACGAACCTACGGACGGCTTGTCAAACACTCTAGATCTGACTCATTTTACATAACTTACTTTAGACCTACTATTTACGTAATTGTTGATTACGTTACGTTATCACGTTCAAAAGGGCCACCAGCACCTTTGTCATAGGAAGTGACTGACCATAAGTAGCAGGTGCAGTACATAGTGAGATGAGAGGAAGTTCCTCCGAGACCATTGAACTACATGAAGACACTGGACTAAGTACAATACAAGGGACTGAGCATAAAGTGCGTGTGTGCAAGCTTATGCAGACAACACAAAACAGTGCCGAAAGTGCGAGAATGAGAGACAGTGCAAAGACAAACAATACAATACAAACAGTACAAAACACTTGGGAAACAATGCACAAAAACTACACAAAAACAGAGAGAAGCAGCGACTAATAAGCAGACTAGTATGAGGGCGCCAGTAAACGTTTGACTGATTAGCAGCATAGTGTGTGCAAGGATGCGAAGATGTGTGCAAATGGCTAAGGATACGTTATGATATGACTGTAATTGTAGGTGAGTGTGTGTATTGCGTATGATCAGTCCAGTTCCAGCAGGTTCAAGCGTCTGATGGCTTGAGGGAATAAACTGTTACACAGCACCATGCCTTTTCCCAGATGGAAGGAGGGAGAAGAGTGTGCGTGAAGGGTGTGTGGTCATCCAAAATGCTGCTGGCTTCGCGGATGCAGCGTGTGGTGTAAATGTTTGTGATGGAGGGTAGAGAGAGACTGATGATCTTCTCAGCTTTCCTCACTAGCCACTGCAGGGTCCTGTGATCCCAGATGGTGCAGTTCCCAAACAAGACAGTGATGCAGCTGCACCGGATGTTATCTACGGTGCAAAATTATTGAATTTCACAAGAGAAGAAGATGAATATGGGTCCACTGGAGACAGATTTTTTTTGGAGCACCTATTGGCCATCTGTGGTGTTGCCCTTTAAGCTACTTTTACTTTGGCTTCACCACCAAGCTACGGGCTCAGTGGGAGTGAAGTGGGAGTCTGTGCAACCCAGGCTCTAAGCTGGCTGACCAAAAAGATCAGACTGGACTTTTTTGGAGGGGGGCATGGAAGAAACAAATACAAATAATGTGGTTTATGATTACGCATGCAAACTCATTCAAGTATAACCTAAAAAACTCTGAACCTGTAAAAGAGAACAATTTAGCCATAGAATTTATGTACTAAAACATAAGCAAGCACACAGGACACAAAAAAAGCCAAATAGCACACCATCATTCTTAGATGTGGCAGCTAAACAATGTTAAAACAACAGCTTAGACTGAAAAGAAGAACAAAATATCTGGGTTATAGTCTCTGTTAAATATTTGACCATGTGTACAGTGCAAAATGTGTGTGAGTACTGCATGTTTTTAAGTGTTTGGGATACCTGTGCTCCGGTGTTTGAGCCTGTACTCGTGTAAAAATGATCCCATTGGTTGTTTGTGAGAGCAGCACATTAGAGTCCATGGTTATGAGTCATGACTTCAAGAGGTTGTGTGACACACCATCAGCTGTTTTGGTAAAAAACAAAAAAAAACAGTCAAGTGACAAAGTCTTAGTGCCTAGTGTGAGGATGTCTGGGTGGATAGATGGGTCAGCAACAGAAAATGTACTGCCTTGGCAGTACTTGACAGTGGAGTACAAACTACACATGTTTGAAATGAATTTGTAAGAGAGTTAATTTAAAAGAGCACAAAATAATCTTTTAGTCTGGCTTGGGTTAGTGTGTTCCCTCCGTATCATCCTTCCTAGGTCATAACTAATGATAAGCACTGCAAAAATGTATGTTTTGCAAAACGTCTGCTTTGCACATGAGGTTTTTACCACAAAGCATAAGCACTAACTATGACTCATTCTGTCTCTCTCTGTGTGGCTTCCTGTAAAGATAGGTCATCCTGTTCTCTGTCTCGCAGTCTCTGCCCCACTCTTTAACCTCACTTGACAGTGTACAGTTTCTGTCTTTACCGTTTCCCCCGAATGGATTCGGTGTGATTGATTGTAATAAGTTTGGGGAACTCAAACATGGCTGGAAATGCACTGGGAACGACCTTCTTCCTTCTCCTTGCCTCTGTTATTCAAGGTAATCCTGAACATACACATGCACTGTCGCTCGTATATTATGCCAACAAATGTGGGATGTACACTATGTGATTTTGTCTCCTCACTTTTCTTGCTTCTAATGCTATCTATGTGCTTGACAGGGCTCCAGGGTGATATGTTGTCCCACCATAAAACAATGGAAGCTGAAGTGGGCCAGAACATTACCTTGCCCTGCATTGTAGAAAATATTCCTGATTTCAAGACTGTCAGTATTGAGTGGAGTAAGAAAAAAAATGAAATCATACAACTGGCCGTGTGGTTCCTAGGTTATGAGACCTATCTGTATTGGCTTAATGTCACAGTCCAGATTTACAAAAATGAAAAAGGCACAGTGATGGGCTCCTATCTACACCTTCACGATGTGAAGAAATGGGACAGTGGCATGTACATCTGTGAGATTAAACAATTTCCTTATGGCTCCATCGTGGCTAAAACTGAGCTAATAATCAAAGGTAAGAGGAAATCAAGTCTGTACAAATCCATACCTACATACATCTACCAGACCACACAGGACTTACTATTTGGATATAAATGTACAGCATCTTTCTATCTAATGGTGTATTGCATATATTTCATGTTACTCCTGATTGCATCAGTGCTGTGTCTCTGCCAATCACCTATTTACTTATTTACTTCTGAGCAAATGCATGTAACAAATTGCAAGTGCATGTCTAGGAGCTTTGCCACAAGATACTTATTTTCAATTCTTTGTTTGGCCTATTTTTTTTTCCCCCTCATCAGCCATGTACTTTTCCCTTGACACACGCACAATACGCCCTTCTATTCAGAACTAAGTGAACTGAACTGGATGTTACGATCATAATGAACGTAGCATACAATTACAGACGGTGCCGTTGGAGTGTATTACATGCAGAGGTACTGCAGTTTGTAGTAGCTCATTTGTTGCTTCGTTATTGTGTTCTTGTGGTTTCAAGAATTCCAGTTCATCTCACATTTTCTCAACAGATGAAGCTGAAATAGAATGTGATGTAAATGGCACTCTTGAGGTCCACAATGGAGAAAATGTGTCTGTTCGCTGCGGAGCATTCCCTAATGCACAGTACAGATGGACCAAGGTAAAAGAAACTCACTGACTGGATTAACGCTAACATCAAATCATCATTAATATGAAAGGCCTTTATGTAGTGCATAATCTTGTTCTTCCCCAGGGCAAAGAGACGGTGTCAGAGTATGCATCTCTGGAGCTTTGGCGGGTTACTCGCGCTGATGCAGGGGTTTACACACTGACTGTGTATACAGGAAACAAAAGTCTGCATAAAGAGATCTTGATCACAGTGTTAACCACAAGCTTAAGTACAGGTGAGCCTCTCTATTTCTTCGCTGCTATCTGCCTCTTTGTGTCGTACTCAATTTCATCATTTCCTCAGGGCTGGATTAACAATCTAGCAGACGGCCCAAGAGACTGAATGACTTAATAAACTGCACTGGACCAGAAAGCTGATACTTGAACTTTTGTTATTATACTGTAGCTCACTCAATTTTAATTTTTAATTAGCTGAAAGGAAGGGAAGAGATTCAAAGGATTGTGAAGCTGCCAGCCATGTTATGAGAATGTACCAGTAACCATGAATAAATTGAACTACTAGACTTAAAAAAAAAAGTGAAAGTCTCAGTTATTTCCTCCAAATCAGTTTCCCCTTGAGATTTGAATGAATTTGGAAAGAAGCACGGATAAAAACATTTTTTAAAAAAGTGTTCACAGTTTTAAATTGTGATACGAACGTCTCGGCACAGTGCTGCAAACTGTCTTCAGGTAGTTAAATAATTCCCAGGTGTGTAGCTCTCATCTAGAGTACATGTTTTTCATAAGCATTCAAACGTGTAACACATGAGCAAATACAAGCCACACAGACGAGACTTATTTCCTGTTCTGCATTTCTACTCTGCATTCAAACCACAAGAACAAACAGACTCAGCAGAGCCTCAACAGCCTCTCTGAATCATGGCGTGGGGTGAGAGCACAATCTGTTGGACACACTGGAGTAGTACAGTAAAACAAGGATTGTAAAATATACAGATACTCCACACAGTGTTTTACTACCTGCAGCTTGAATGTGCTTGCAAATTAGCACACTTTTGCATAATTTCAATGTTTCAGTTGTGTCTCACTGGATACCAGAGATGTCCACATCTGTATTTCGGGATAAGCAAAACGTCGTATAATTGGATTAACTGCCTTATACAAACATGAACCTACGTGAAAACCATCCAATTTGCAATTCATGCCAACACCACCTTTGCTTCAGGAATCTGTGCCCAAGGCTTCTTCAGCGATTTCACTTGTATTGATTATGCATGCACTCATAAATGCCAAGCCATGTTTTAATGATGTACCACTGTGCACTGGGTATTTTAAAGTTCTGTGGTACATTACTTTGTATGATATTCCTACTCTAAATTCAGGTCCACCGTGAAGCTCATTAACGGAATAGCTTGACGTTTTGGGATATACGCACAAAAAAAGTTAAAACAACAACAAAAACAAAGCTGTATTACAAGGGTTTGTGTACCAGACTTTCTTTTACAGGGAGCAGTTGCTAGGCAACTAGCAAAGGACTCCAGGAAGTTATTGTTCTTAGCGAAAAAAAAATATATTATTACATAACTCCCTCTTAAATTAAAATTCTTCATTTTAACCTATTTGTGTTGGGATAAACAAACTACACAAGACCTTTAGAGGTGCTGGGAGATACAATTTTACAAGTGTGGGATTGTTTACATCTCGGCAAGAAAGCAATTAAGCACATTTCACAACCCAACGAGGTATGCCATAAGCTTGACAGCTTCTAACATGTACAGATTGCTACGTGATGGATAGACAGTTTGTTCATCTTTAATGTGCAAGGTTTTCCAGGTCAGGTGTTTCTTTTTTTTTTTTTGAAAGTCAGTGCTCTGGCGCTCTAAGAATGTATTCGTTTCATTCTGCTGAGACAACATCTAACCAGTACTCTTCCTGACAGCATGTTTATTATTTCTTGCCTTCAGATCTCATGACAGCATCACCACAGGGTTTGACTGAATCAGTAAACAGCGGCCAAAGCACATCACACACCACTGAGCTTTCAACCCCTCCAGAATGGACCAAAAGCAATCGCGCCGATCGTCCAAACACCAGCGAAGTCACTACAATTACAGCTGAAGAACATACAACCTCTTCAATAAATTCTACACCTATTAGTGTTACATCTTCCCCTGACGCACGGCCTGTCACCGGTCACAAACTCAACTCTACGAGATCCAGTTATACTAGTGCAGGTTCCAGACAGCAAATGACCACTGGTGAGATGAGGAATGAGTCCAAGCTACATACACTGCGGCCAAGGGACAATTTCTCAACCATGCCATCGGAGTCAAGCACCAAAAAAAACAGTTTGGAAAATCCAGAAACAAGCCCAACGCAGAGAATTGGAACCACAAGGGTATACATAGAGGACAGAGGTAAAATTTAATAACCGAAATAGTTGTTGCAACTGTTTTAGCTAAATTATGCTACCCCAAAAATGTGTTGGTATAGTTTAAGGAATAATCTTTTTAGGTAATCAATAACCAAGGTCCTGTCTGTCTCTAACTAAGATCTGGTGTTTAGTTCACTCTATCTACACTGGTTTGTGATTACAGTGGCCTGAAATTTGCTCATCATTGGTGCTACTGTATATTAGATTGGGACAGTAGCATGAGTAGGTTTGTTTGAGGCCATCAAGGCAAGAAAAATACATAACAATCCAACAGAAGAGCCAAAACGCTCAAAAGGCAAAAGCCACAGGTGAAAATTAAACACGGTTCCTTTGGCTTCCTCATCTGCACCTTCACCACATGTGGAACTTTAACAGTTTCCAGTTTTCCAGCCCCAGGCTAGATGCCATTTTAAGGTAGGGAACTCATTAAAATGAGCCTCTGCTTCAAGGACTGGTGCGCTACCAACCGAGGGGAAAGACTGCAAGACAAACTTTTATGCCTCAAGGCAAAAATATTTTCCATTGTACCATAACACTTAATAATATTTGCTGGAGTCTGGGTGTTGTTGGATTATCAATATACTAGAAACACATCTATAACTGTTTCTGACCTGCAAAAACTCACTTCCCTTTCTTCAATCTGTTTCTTACAGAGGGTTCCACACGGAGTCATGTGTTGCTGCTCTTAGCAATCATTCCAATGATATTATTGATCGTCATCATCGGCTTTCTGTACAGGAGACAAATTATAAAGAAGAGGTAAAACTCTCACTAGCTATCTATTTATCCATTCTCTACACTTCTTTGCACATGCCCAGGGCCATGCTCCGAAAAATTTCTTTAGCTTCCTATATATGCATGTGCCTATAATATCTGCATGCTTCCTGGATATACATTAGCTAACTGTCTAGCGTTGTGCTCTCTCTCGCTGTCTCCATCTTTCTCTCTGTAGAATGGATATGCCGCCGCCGTTCAAACCCCCTCCACCTCCAGTCAAGTACACAGCTGCAAGACAGAGCGACGCTCCAACACAGTCTTTCCCCACTTCAAGGTGTAATTCAGTAGCAGGCCCTAAAGATGCGATATTCATATGACTAAATGTGCGGAAATGAGGTGTAAGCTGGATTCTGTATTTGTTATATTATTTAATTTGTGTACAGTTTTAATGACCAGCCTGCCACAGAAAATGGTGCAATTGTGAGCAGTGTGTTTAGGAGTGTTTTTTATTGTGTACAGCAAATCTGTATCATTTGCCCCTTTAAACTATATATATTTTATATGTTGTTATGTTTTGTAATATATGTATCAATATTCATGTGTGTAAATGATTAAAAAGTGGTTTTATCTGACTGAAGTGACTGTACTACTTCACGAATGGTGCTTGTTTTATCTACATATTGTCTTATAAACATTTTTAAGGCTATTGTACCTCATGCAGCAGTAAATCAGCTTTTAGTTTGCACATGGACAAAAATGTGGGGCACACAGTACGGTTTAAAAATCTGCTGCTGTTATCTTTGAAATCTGTGCTTTCGGATTTCCTGCCCAGAAGCCCAGTGACTTACTCTAACGTAGGTCTTCAGTGTGAACTGACGACTGGCTCAATATCAAAGACCACTCTTGTCCACAGGTACCACAGTGTCACACTTGTGCTTACAAAATAGGGCTGAAGCCACAAACCACATGAGTGTAATGGCTAACAAACATATCATTCATTTATTCATTCATCTTCTGTAACCACTTGTCCTGTGAAGTGCCGCAGGGAGGCTTGAGCCTATCCCAGCTGTCATTGGGCAAGAGGCGGGGTACACCCTGGACAGGTCGCCAGTCTATCACAGGGCTAACAAACATTTCAACCACTGGATTTCATTACATGTACATAAGAGGTGACTTTTGGACTAAAACATTATTTATTTTTATTTTTTATTTTTTTTTAGGAATTTACAGATTTTTAATCCGGTGTGTAAATTAGGTCTTTTATGATTTACCACAAACATTTTCAGACCAAAGTGACACGTCTCTGCTTTATTTGGTTTCTCAGTTATATATTTATTTAACTATACTTTAAACACAAACACACGTATCATATTTAGCTGTACTGAGAAACCTTTCACTATTGTAGTTTGTCTTCTGATTTTCCGACCACACTGCCTAAACCACAGTGCATTGTGTTGCATGCAAGATATAAACTCCTGATATACATGGCACTGAAGATGTTTGAGCACATGCAATACAACGCATCAAGATTTTCTGTACTGTACTTACATTAAACCTAAATCTAAGTGTGTCCTTGTTGTTCCTGATATTGTAGAGACTTGCTCACCATTTGGGAACTGAAAGTTTAACTTTTAATTTTACAGTTAACACTGAAATGTGGTGTTTTATATGTTAACATTTAAGGTGTTGTATGTTTTTACCGAATATAACATTTGCTAACATTTACAAATCCGCGTCAAGTTAACGTTTTTAAAACAGCGATCTGTGTGAAGTCATACTGCATTCCTCAAATGGTATTGAAGCTGCCTGCCTCAGAATGAGGTTACATTGTTTCCTGTTTGTAACTGAAGAGCAGCCAGTTTTCAAAGGGAGAGGTAACTAAGGCGGCGTAAAAATAGACTACAGTGTAGCACACCTCTCTGATTAAACACAGTGATGCCCCGTAGCCTGAGAGCAATTGTGTCAAACTCGCGTCCCGTGTTGTTCAAGGCGGCTGGAGTATGGGTGAGGATCAGAGCACCTTTTAAATCTACTAAACTTTTATTTAGATTTTCAAATGTCTATTTCCACATAGTACAAATCTGTGTTAATATTTTATGTAGAATCCTGCCACATGTTGCTTTCACCATAAAACTAGAATAAGCTACAGCACATGTCACAAATGTGGCAGAACAAAAGGTAAAGACATGAGGTTTACGACAAAAGCATTAGCTCTAATGAGTGCAACCTTATATCGCTATTATTTTAGCATCTCACACATTTAAACAATGTGTTTATTCTTTTCCTTGCACAGGAAATGTGAAAAATAAAATGGTTGTAGTGAGTAGAATGAAGTTTCTGTCAATTTTGTCAATATTGTTGTGAGGCTCAAACGGGAAGATTAGAGACGTTCCATGAGTCGTACCACACGACAGCTACAGCTACGCCTCTAGCTGTAATGTACACTAATAATTTCAGGACATTTTTTAAAATGGTTTGAGCTTTCTGTTCTTCTCAACCTAAACATCAGGGACTGATTGTACAGTATTTTTGAAGTATCTGAATGTTTGCTTGTAGATCTTACTGTTTGATGTTGGTTTCATCTTCACTCTTAAAAATCCTATAATGATGGATACATATTTAAGTCTGAAATTCCTTAAGTTTTGTGGTGTTAATAGCCGTTTTCTGTTTGTCGTTCAGGCTGCCAAGCTGAACATATAGTTCTGGCGCTGGTGTCCCTGGCCTTGTTGATCTCTCTTTGCCTCAATTTCATCTTGTGCATCAAACGGAGAGCCGTTTCGTGCAGAGGTATACTTAAATACTTAAAGTCAGTAATTTTTGGTGTATTGTTTGTCCTTTTCAAACACAGCTACTGTTAATCTTAAACATATCTCAACTTGTACAATAACACCAGTGCTGTCTTCAAATTGCTAAATATATATTGTTTTTTTATTTTACACAGGCACAAATGAGTCTGGCTACCCACACGGTTCTGATGCAGATATGTAAGTTTAATTTATTTGTGTATTTATATATGAATATGACCTTAAAAGGAGTGCTTTCTCAGCTAAGTATTGTTTAGCATAAGGCGTATTACCTTATGCTATGTAAAAAACTGCATGGCTTTTTTTTTTAAACTAAACTATGACATTTTTCTTTATCAAGTGTGTCGCAGCACGAAGGCCAATATTTCCATGACACGAATCATGAAGAGCAGCAGGAAAATCCCCTCAATCATCATGAGCAACAGGAAAATCCAATCTATGGCAACATCAGCACAGACAGAGGAGGTGAGCACAAGCCTACATTGTCACCTTTTTGAAAAAAAATAAGGGGAAATCGGTGAACGTTTTTAACATCACTGTATGACTCAGCCCAGCACAAGAATTAAAAAAATATATATAATCTCACTACAACTTACTGTTTTTTTATTCATTTTATTTAAATTTTCAAGTATAACACCTCAACACTGGCAGCCTGAATGAATCAGCTCTGAGCGGGTTAAGCTTTAGATAAATTAATGCATAAATGAGTGTAACTGTGCAGATTTACTTACACCACAAACACTATGTAAATTTCTTTAGTGTAAAACTTCTTAACTGCCCAGTTTGTAATATTTAGTCTGCAGACCACCCTTTAAAATGACAAATGTAATTTACTTCAGGTTCTTCGGACGCTTGCTATGAGACCATGACCATGCAGCGCAAAAGAGACCGTTTGAAGGTAACTGCTCTTATTAAAGCTTATTACAGCTCCCCGTTTTTTGTTGTTTTTTTTCTCCAGTGGATGTACATAGTTCTTAAATTGCAAATTTTCTTCTATTTACTCATCATTTTTAAGGTACTGTATGCGATGTTTTTGCACACTATATAATGCACGCTACTCATCAAAGATTTATTGGTGTGTTTAGTTTGGTTTCATGGACACGGTTCTTACATAATTCTCGCATTGTTTGCATTATTTATTGCAAATGATTTTATTGCACTTTGTGTGCGTATTATACATCACACATTTCTAAGCGTGCGTACGGTCTGCAAGCATTAAAGCAGAGTGAAATAATGATGCGTTGCGCTATAGTGAGCTGTGGCGCATGGTTGCTGCTGCTGCTGCTGGATGTTTTTAGTCTGTATTATAAAGCCCAATTTGCACATAAATTTTGAATGTACGCTACGATAAATTACACGTTTATGCAGTCTGGAGCTTTCAATCTCCATTACGGAGGATAACGCGTTAAAATAATACGTGCGGCCGGAACACACAAAAAAATATTTCTTGGTTCTTTAATAAATGGAATCATGTTCTGAACCGCTTGGATGTGTTTGGTAAATGCTGATATTTTTGTATATTTTTTGGCATATTTGCTCCGAGATTAAATATATACACTGGCGTATATTTCTAATGAAAATGCACATGCAGGCCAGTTTAACCCATGCAAACAAAACTGCTTTCAAAACGGAAGGTAGCAAGCACCAAAGATAGATTGTGGTCAATGAAGCCGTGAACCAGTGAACAGAATTTAGCACAGAACATTCTATAAATAAACTAGACAAGCTCTTGTACATGAGAACATAAAGGAGACCCGCAATCAAAGACGGAGAAATTGGTGTGTGTTGCTGCAAAACCTAAAAGGCTAACCACTGTTCTGCATACCCATTTGGTCTCTGTTGTATGTACCTAGCCTCCAGAGCCTGACCTGAACTATGCCTCGCTGGATCTGAAGATTGCAAACAAACGCAAGAAGAAGGCTCGCCATCAGCAAGGCCAGGCGCAAGGACGAAACAAGCCACAAGATCAGCTGCCGGCCCACCACACACCTGCGAATACTTTCTTGGAGGTGGACGCAGAAGTGGATGCTCATCTTCCCCCCAGGGACACCAACACCATGGTTTCACACAGCAGCATCTACCTGAACAGTCTGCAGATAGCTCAAGAGGCGGAGGAAATGGAAAGAGAAAGGGTCGTAAACGTGGAGAGGGAGAATGTGGGCTGGGAGAGCATACGGAGGCGCGAGGATGGGGAAAGCAGAGAATGGAAGAGAGATCAGGAGAGCGAGGAGAGACAAGGTGGTAGCAATGGGAACGTGTGTACACAGATTTCAGAGGCAGAAACTATTCAGAGCGACACAGATCACTTCATTAGCTGCTTTACCGGTGACAGTGACCAACAGCTTTAAACAAGTATCAAATTAAGACTGTTTTGCTGTTTTGCTAGGCCAAATGAAAAAGCCAAGAAAACTGACATTTCTGCAAGTCTCAAAACTATGTCATCTGAAGCTTTTAATGGGCTGTGCAGAATTGGGCAACTTCCTCTCTGACGCAGGCAAACTACCTCTTCAACTCTCTATATTGAGCAACCGAGGAACAAATGTGTACCTTTATGTGCAAAGGATGTAATAAATGTAGTGTATGTAAAACGAAAAGGAAAGTCTGAGCGTGACATTTAGAGGTCAAGGGCCACGTGGAAAATTTTGATTTATTGCGAAAGCCTAGGAAAACATCAAATCATCACAGGACACAGAAGAACTTTTACTGTTTTGATGTCTCGCAATCACACATCAGCAGATGTCTCATAGACAGGTGCGAAGGAAAACGATGCTACAGTTGTTTTCCACGGTGTGGGTGAGTGCTGAGCCTTCAAAGACTATGTCTGGCCTCAGCACTGCTCCTCAGTGAGGTCAGGAATAACATATTAATAGGAAGAGAAAAATTAAAGGCAGAGGGATAGCTGTAAGTGGGACATAAGTGGCGCTTTTTTATTTTCCCTGTGGGCACATTGCAGTTTATTGTAAATGTCACCCACACACTATTTCGCACGTCAGAGTTATGATAATGGTCATTAACTTCATAATCTATGACCTGATGCGCCATCTGCTTAAATCACGACTTCCCTCTCTGTAATCTCCGCTCTGGCATGACAATTAACAGCCCAGCTATCTGCTGAGGGAACTGAGCTCTGACATGAACTCAGCAGTCAGACGCCTGCGGCACACTAACTGTTTGTTGACAGTTTCCCAATAGCTGACCATGGCCTACTTCTACTCTATGGATTCATTTTTGCCCGCGGGCATTTTGTATATAACTGTTGCAGACATACGGGAAAGCAGCAAAAAGGAAGAAAGCCCACACGAATAACAGGAAAGTGTTAGCAAAACGACACATCTAGATATGAAAGAGAATATATTATACATTTCAAATTCTAAATATATAGTGCTTTTATAGGAAAAAGGACATTCACATTTAGAGAAACAATTTCAAAGATTTCAGTTCTGGTTGATTTGGCAACGCCTGTAGTTTGTGGTGGTAACAGCAAGTACTATATAATACTACAGGTCGCAGAGTATAAAAAGTATTAGTATAAAAATAAGGTAATAGTTCTTTCTGTGAGCGACTGTGACCTGATTTCATGCTTCATGTTGCAAAGACTCCAAACAAAGTGAGAGGATCTGGGCGCCTGGTTGAGAAGCTGGAGGTCTGCAGCTCCTCATCTAGCAGCTCAGTGCGACTCGCCTTCTTGATCCTTCACTTACTTCAATATTCCAAACTGATCCCGCTGTCAAAACATGCCACAAATGACAGCGGCCTTCGTTTCCAACTCACTTTTTACGAACGCGGCATGTGCCACGACGGCTCACAGAACACACCACATGTCCTCTGACTGCTTCCTAATAAAGGTCGACGTGTAAACACAGTGTGAAGCTGCAGCAGGAGGAAATGTTCAGTTTGCATTCGCAGCAACCAGTTGTTGTCATGTGATCATTTAGCATTCCTATCCACATATCTTATAGTTTATAGTGATTACATTAGCAGAAACTTAATGGATTTTTTTTTTTTTTTCTGTGAATGCTGCCAGACGTCCAGATCATAATAATGCAAATAATATAAGTTATGGTGACCTTTATTGTCAACGTATTCAGATCTAGATAGTGATTAAATTTATTTAAATGAAATCTTTGCCACTTGAATGTGTAAATAGTCTTAATGATATGTAAATTATCAGCTGAATTACCATAAACGGTTACTACCAATGCCAGGATGTACTCTATCTATTGTTCAGTTGCACAGGATGCTTCCTCCGTTATTTTGGAAATACACTTTTTTAATGCAGCTTTTAAAGTTTCTTCTCATGGCAGATGGCGGTATGATGAGAGGTAAAAGGAAAACTGTCGTATAGGAATGATACTGAGGTACAGCAATGATAGTTAAATCAACAGAGACAGCTTAATGTATAGACATGCTCTCACGATGTACGCTCACAAAGAAGATTTTAATAGCTCGACCACTGAGTGCTCAAGCCACGGGTTTATGCCTTTCTATTACAGTATGGCAATAAAGGGTGGTTAACAAAGGGAGATGCCATTTAACTTGATAAATGAAGATCCTTTTCTACTGAATAACTATGATCGCCTAAAAGTGTTACCCACAGTTTCAATTATAGGAATTGCTCAACCAAACTAAATTCATTTTTGAGGACTTCAAAGTTCAACTTTAACAAGTTAGTAAGACTCCTGTGATATATATGGATTGCCAGCATGAGTTCATATAACACAGACCCGCAGTAAAATGCTGCAGCATAATATTCAGTGGTGCAGATTTTATGGTTGCAGAGATCACAAGGGCAGCTGTGGCAGAAGGACGCATCCACACGGTTTTGCAGCTGGATTGTAGATGTTCTATATGTTTACAATGCAAGTGCATAACATTTGTTCATTAGGCCACTGCAATGTCTTGGCCACGTTAGAAAGATTGTGATCATCGTTGGAAATACCGCCTCTATTTGTACACAAAAGTAAGTCTACATTTGCTACACAGACTAAAAGTCGTTTCCTTACCTGACAACATCAATAACAGGATATGGACAGAACTGTGATGTCTGAACAAACTGCACCTGTTTTTGCCTCGGGTATATTTACACCAAATTATAACAAACTAAAAATGTTTCTCAAACTGTAGACAGTATGTTTTAAAAACAGTATTTTAGAAAAACAAAACAAACAAACAAACAAAAAACACAGCTCTGTGCCAAATTGTGCTAATATCACTTACCTGTTCAGGTGCCCGGAAGTCGACAAGCTAGCGGTCCGGCTTCTTGGTTGAATGTGACAAAAATATTCAGCAAAAAAACAATTTTCACCATTTAACCAGTACTAATTCGGGTCAAAATATGTCAAAAACACAAGGGGAACCCGAATACATTATGCGACACCAGTGGGGGGAAACCATTGACTTAAACAAGCTAGCTAAGTTTTTTTGTCCTTCTTCTCCTTTTTCTTCTTCTTCTTCTACTACTACTACTACTTCTTCTTCTTCTTCAAGCTGGGTGAGGAGGAGGGAATTGTTTTGTTTTGTTTGGTTTTTTTCTTAATTGCGCAAAAATGTCACGTCTATCTGTCACAGGATTGCATATGAATATGAGACTAAAAAAAAATATATTATTCTTCTCAGCCACCATTTGAACGGGACTAGTGTATATGTATTCAAAATAGTGTTTTTTGTGTAAACGTTTTTTTTTTTTCAAACCTGTACCGGTAAGATTATTAATTTTGTATCCATAACTCCGGGAATACAGAACCTAATCAAAAAGGTTACCGCAAAACAAAAACTAACTTGCGACTTTTGCAAACCGGAAACGCTACCGCTTTTCATTTATCGCCGAGTGAAACCTCCTCACACACAAGCGGAGACGATCTTCGATACAAACATGGCAGCTCACATGTGAATGTCATGCCATTCTAATCCGTAGCACGGGTCTGTCTATTTAGGTGTGATTATTGAGTCTTTAAATTTCATATGTGAATTATATCTTGCTTCCTAAAGCGCCTTTACTCGTCTCAGACAGCCAGGATATAGGAAAACAACATTTTCACTCAGTTCCGTAGTCAACTCTCATGTTAGCATATTAGCTAACCAGTCGACAAGCGATGGATCCTGACCAACAGCTGAGAAATGTAAGTCTCGCTCGTAGCAGTGTTTTGACTTATTTGCGGGTAAACGCAACCGGGTTGTGACTTTGAATGTGTCTCTTGCAGCTGAGGGATTTTCTTCTGGTTTACAACCGCATGACAGAAATCTGCTTTCAGCGATGCACCAGCAACTTCAACTACAGAAACCTGACGATGGATGAGGTATGAGGAGTGGATTTCATCATTACCATGTCGACTATATATATGTAGATACTCAACTTTATTCACAAAGCTGCAACTATGTTTGTGATTGTTATGCTCTGTTCTGTGTCTGATCGTTTTTGTGTCATTACGTTATAATTGTGTGTGGACACCCTAACATTACTCCTGGGTTTGATGCTGCTGAACGTCTCATTCCAAACCTTCGACAAGAGCACGATGCCCAGCCTCTGCACATCTGTGCTGGCTTCAAATAAGGGTTTGGACGTTTGGTCCAGTTCAGCCACACAAGCATTAATGGAATCAGACATGATGTACAGCTGTATATCTAGGCC
Organism: Chelon auratus; assembly: GCA_030220025.1. NCBI lineage: Eukaryota > Metazoa > Chordata > Actinopteri > Mugiliformes > Mugilidae > Chelon > Chelon auratus. The sequence goes on along the minus strand of JASGAT010397326.1, from coordinate 21,920 downwards.
TAATGAAGGTGTTGGATGTGGCTGTTGTCGGGTTTTGAGCAGGCCAGTGACATTGATTTGTCTAGTATAGCCATTTTCATATTGCCAAACTACTGGAAGTACTCTTTGCACTTTTAACTAATTGAATATTTTAAATTGAATACTTTCATTCATTAATCCACTCTACATATTACTGGCCATATAGTATGTGATCCAACTCGTGCTCTAGTAACTCACTCACTGTGTCTGATTGTCATCGTCCAGGAGCGCTGTGTGGACAGCTGTGCAGGGAAGCTTATTCGTTCCAACCACCGGCTCATGGGCACCTACGTGCAGCTGATGCCTCGGATGGTGCAGCGCCGTATGGAGGAGATGGAGAGCAAAGCTGCAGAGAACGCCAAGGCGGAGGCAGCAGCAGCAGCAGCAGCAGCAGCAGGAGCAGGAGCATCTGGAGCCATTGGGACTGCAATTACAGAGGCTTCACCTGCACCACAACCCCCCATTGCCCCATCTCCAAACACACAAGTAGCCTCATTTTTATCTCCTTCATTAACTGATGTCGGAGCAGATGTCCATGGCTCAGCCTTAAAGCCAACAGGACTAGATATTCCAGCTGAGGTGAATGGCGCTGTATCCGCATCGGCCACAGAAGTCAAATTATCAGCTGCTACAGCCCTCACACCTGCCACTGAAACTGTAAATCCCTCAGTGCTCAATAAAGCAGGCAATGGACCTTCATATATGACAGGGTTGTCTCAGCCACCGGTAGCTGGTGCCCAAATCGATTCTGGGAGCTCCACGCCTTTGTTGACGCCATCTCAACCAACATCCTTTGTTAACAGCAGCACCTCCAGCACTTAAGTCAGAGAGCCTGTCAGGCCAAGATAAAGCACCACAGGCCCCGACTCCCACCGCAAACAGCTGAAATCTGTTTAGCCTCTCGCTATCAGGCATCAGTGGTGCTTGGTAAATAGATTGACATAAAAATAATGTCAACTTTTTAGCAACTAATAAATATGATATCATGTGACAACCACTTTAGTGTCAAATGTCTGCATTTGCTGCTGTTTTCATGTTTTAAATGGGAAATCTTTTCTTTACAAAGCAAAATGGCCACTTAAAGACATCACTTTTGGCTGTGCAGGAGTATAATATGAACAGATATGGTGTGAAAGTACAGCCAGGAACATCACTTAAAAGAACAAAAGAAAAGAGGCAAATATTGTGGTATTTCAGCTGCGTCCGGGATTAGTAATCATCTGTATGATACTTCACAGATATACAGTAAATTGGCAATAATAATATGTACATAGTAAGGACTAAAATAACAACCATATTAGTTGTGATAGAAGACAAAAAGAATCCAATCAAACAAATGAAATAGAAATATTCTGCTTTGGTGTTTGTTTATTCAGGGAAATAAGCCAATATTACATATCTGTGAGTTGCAAAAGTTAGTGCACCTCCAGGATTACAAGTTAATTCCAAGGTCAAGTTAGATTCTATCTGTTCTGAAGTGTTTCCAATCAGTGTAAAAAAAATAAATCAAGGATTGTCACAGTCTGACACATATTTTTGGAAGTGTATGACTACATAGAGAAAGGAGCTTTCTGATGAGTTTAGAGAAAAAAAAAAGAGTTGTTGTTGCTCATCAGGCTGGAAAAGGTAAGAACACCATCTCTAAGGAGTTTGAAATCAACAAATCCATAGTTAGACAGATTGAGAACAAGATTTAAGACGACAGAGGTTGACCAATAAAGATCACTCCAAAAACAAAACATAATTGTCTGAGAGGTCACAAAGGATTCCAGGGTAACTTCTAAGCAACTAAAGGCCTCTCTCACATTGGCTAATGCTAATGTTTATGAATCCACCATCAGGAAAACACTGAATCACCATAATGTGACAAGCACAAAGCCACTGCTCTTCAATAAAGAGCATTTCCCTCCGTCTGCACTTTGATAAACATCATGTGGACAAGCCAAGAGGCTATTGAGAAAAAATATTTAGTGGATGGATGAGGCCAAAGTAGAACTGTTTAGTTTAAATGAGAGGCTCATGTCTGGAGGCTAAAAGACACTGTATTCCAGCATCTGAACCTGATCACATTTTTGAAACATGGGCATGGTGATGTCCTTGTTTGGGCCTGTTTTGCTGCCTCTGGGGCAGGACGGTTTGCCATCATTTATGGAGGAATGAATTCTGAGTTATACTAGCAAATACTAAAAGGAAATGTCAGGACATCTGTCTGTGAGTGGACTCTTAAAAGAAACTGGGTTATGCAGCAAAACAACGACCCCAAGAACACAAGTCGTTCTACAAAACAACAAAATGTTTTAGAAATGGCCAAGTCAAAGTCCTTCATCCATTAGAAATTGGACCTGAAGCAAGCAATTCAAATGAGGAAAACCACCAACGTATCAGAATTGAAGCAGTTCTGTACTGAGACATGGGCTAAAATCTCACCCAGCTGCTGTAGACGACTGATCAGAAGTTACTGGAGATGTTTAGCTGCTGTTATTGCTGCACAAGGGGGTCAAAACAGATACTGAAAACATTGCTTCAGCACCGTATGTCCATAATGTGGACATGTTTTGACCACACTTGTTTAATAACCAGACTTTTTCACTCGTTTGGGACCAGATGTCTCAGTATTGGCCTCGAAAATCCACATAGGTCAGATTCAATTATAGACAAAATCAGGAAAAAACTGCTAAAATTGAATTAAGATGATACATTTGATTACACACAATTTAATTATAACTGGTAAAACACAGAGGCCTACCAATAAATCATCTGTACTGGTAAATGTCCATTAAAGTCTGTTAAAAAATGTGTTTACAGTCGTTCAGACACAAGGTTGCCGCTACCTCCTTCAGTTTATTCACCAGTTTATTTTTCATCTGTAAAATACTCTTAATCTGTTCAACCTCTGACATGTCACAGTAGAATATGTGCAGTTTTATTTTCCCTTTGTCAACACACTATACAGGACTGGCTGTATAAAGTCCATGTGATCAAACTACATGAACGTTGCTTGAATATCTGACGGTAAAATAATTGAAAAATATAAGGTTTTTAGTGAATCATCACAAAGTCAATTGTTTAATATTGAGGGATAGTTTTAATAGTTTCGTCAAGTTTCTCTAACATGAAAATTATAAAAAATAAAGAAGACAGAAAAGAGAGGACTGGTTTTGTGGATAAAGGATTTTAGAAGTAACTGTAAGTCATTAACAGGAAATGTGCAGGTATAAATCCTGAGATGTATCGGGGAGAGTCACAAATTTTCTACAAAGGAAATATGAGTCGTTTGTTGTTGTTTTTTTAATTGATTCATTAATAGTATCAGTAATCTGTCATTTCATGGGTTTTCAAACACATTATTAACTTTGCCCCCTACTCCATCCCATTACCTTAATGCATTCATTAGTTTTGATTTTCATGTGCATATTTGAAATAAAGATCTTATTTTGAAAATGTAGTCAACATAACAAAATGTGAAACACAAAGCCTGAGACAAATTTACATTTAAGAAAACATTTTTACATATCACAAAACAAAATTACCATGCCATAAAACATTTACAAGTCCTGAAAAAAATTTACATTTCAGAAAACAAATTAACAAGCCCCGAAACAAATTTACAAACCTCAACCGTCAACCGGAAAGGGAATGTACCAACTCCAGGGCTGAACAGGAAGTGATAACGGGAGAGGCCAATACGAGTTGTAATCAGTCAATGGTTGTAATGTAATGTTAATTTGTGTCGGGACTTGTAAATGTGTTATGGCGATGTAATTTTGTTTTATGATATGTAAAAATGTTTTCTAAAATGTAAATTTGTTTCAAGCTTTGTAAATGTTTTTCTCATTTTGTAATGTTGGTTCGCACCTCTCGGCCACCGTAGATAACAGTATTGATTTATTTATTAATTCATTCATTCTTTCTTTCCCATGAATACGTTCTGAACGATAGCGGAAGAAAAACAAAACTGCACTACCCTTCCTCTGCCGCCTCTCCTGACCTTCCAGTTGCATCGCTGCATTGCGTCCAGCAGGAGGCGCTGCTGCGGCGACAGCGTCCCGGGACATGGCTGCCGGTAGCAGATCTCCTCTAACTTCTCACCAGTAGCCCGCATCAGCTCGGAGGAGCGGGGCGTGGACTCAGAGCGGCGACCATTCCCTTCTCTGACATTTGAGGAGACGGTCGGGGGAGAGA
>JASGAT010397326.1:0-17706 GCA_030220025.1 Chelon auratus | reverse complement strand
GATAGCAGCTGGTAAGTTTTGAAAACTTTTTTTCGCACGGTTTGTACGATTGTCTTCACTGTGTGGGGGACGTTTTGCTGCGGACTTTGGCTTTTTAACAATAGATTTCAAAGTGATCCAACAGGCCAGCAGACCATCCGATTCAACGGGGCAAGAAGGAAATGTGGGAAAGTTGTGCTATTTTAGGACCTCACAGTTTAAGTGGATTTGGCTGGACTGGGACTGGTGTGCGTGCATCTATTTGAGTAATAGGAAATAGTTTAAAAGTTGCATTTTATTTCCATAACACCAGTTTCACTGAGTTTAAGGCTGATCTTGCATTAAAACAAAAGTCTGGGAACTCATACGCTTATGGACACAAGTCAGTACAAGCTTTAGAGACAATGTGTGATGTCTGATTACTTTCTGGAAGGTGAGCAAAACCTTCTTTGGCAGGAAAAAAAACAACAACAACAAGAGTATTTCTTTAACTTCATTTCCAGGCTTTATGTTCCTGATTTCAAAAGAGGCTGAAAGAGCAAACGATCAACCTACAGGACACACATGGATGACATCTTCACACAGTGCCGAGAAGGGAACTCTGTGGCGGTTCGACTCTGGCTGGACAACACAGAGAATGACCTCAACTTGGGGTAAGCGGATATTTCTGCGCGCAGAGCTTTGAAGATGCCTGCAGCTATCCCTTCGTGGATGTTAGAATCCAGCTGTGGCGTGCAAAGTCTGCGCAGTGACAAACGAAGGAATGTCGTCCCATTGATCGGAGTACAGACAAAACACACCACATTTGGTATGGAAGGCAAGGGTTTCTGTGCCGGTGTGTGTGTCTGTGTCTGTGTGCGCGTGTGCGCTCATACAGAGGGCTTCTTGGCACCTTTGAGGTGTTCAAATAGTTTCCATACTGACTTCTCCCTACAACTCCACAAATGGCTGATCATCGCTCAGCTGCAGTAATTCCAGCCCAGTTTGTACTTTTTCCCCCCTTCTTCTTCTCCTCATGATGTCATCTGCAAAATCCGGGGGTGGTTGTGCGGTGACACAGATGACTCAGACAAAACCCATAACTCGCCCCACGCAGGTCTGAACAGCTCAAACCTTAAATGGCTGTTTGCACTGAAATGCTCTCCTTGGATATTCATTTTAAACGTTAAACAAAACTTCTGCTTGGAAGATGTTTGGCCCAACTTCTGGTCAAAAATAATGAATCTAAAATACAAACATGAATTTTTAATGCGCAGGAGTCGCAGCCCTGTTGGATGTTAGAAGCTGTACAGAGCACTTCTGCCTGTTTACATCATTTCTTTTCTTGAAGGGAGCTTGAAGACCTCACTGCTGAGGACCTCGGTTATCTCATTCTTGGGCCAGGCCATATATGTGCAATTTGTTGACGTTGACTTCGAGGGCTGCCGAGCTGCTAGCCAACCACGCACCAGCCAAGGCCATTTCCTCTCTTCAGCTCCATACAGGGCCAAGCCCTCGCTGACAGAGCTTCTCAGGCAGCTTGCTGCAATCCCACATAAACATACGAGAGAGCAGTCATTAAGCTGGAGGCCTCCTCTAGCTGTCACTCAGAGGAGGCTTAGCTATTTGGACCGGCCCCCTTTTTCCCTCCCATCGAAATATCCAATAATAATGTGGAATAAAGAAAATATATTGGTTAGATGGAACTGAAATGCCGTTTCCCTGAGGAGCCCACTTAGACAAACATTGAATGCTGTTTCTGATCTGCCCTCGGGGCCGAGTGACATAGGAAAACACAAGGGGAAAAAAAAAGAGAGAGACTTTGCAGCTCAGGATTCCACTGTGTATTTTCCACCCTGCCATTCCCAACTTTTTTTTCTCCCCCCCCCCCTTACTTTTTATAGCCCACAGGGTTGGTCAGAGACTGAACTGTCCGTCCATAGTGCTGCATCAGAAATGACAGAGAATCTGCCAGTTTCACTTTAGTGTGAGTTTGTGCTGCAGCTATTTCCTACTGGCTATACAAGCCCTCTTGAAGTTTATTGTTAAACAGAGTGTGACAGAGTTAGCGGCTTTGCAGGGAGTTGCGAGGAGCAGCTGTCTCAGGGTCAGGTAATGTAAAGGACTCAGCTCGGGTGTTGGGGNNGTCACACTGAGGTGACAGTCTGGCTCCTCGCAGACTGCAGCGAGGCTATGTACGCTGTTTCGTCTTTGCATATGTTAGCAGGCATTCCAGCTAGCACAGACATTTTTAACAGTGTCATCTGATGGGTTATAGGCTGCAGGCGAAGCAAGCATGCGCTTCTGTCTAAATAAAGATTAGTAGGTGGTGTCTGTGAGAACCTGTGTGAATGTGTGTCAAAGCGAGAACCACACAAATAGTATTCTATCAGCTGAAATGTGCGCAGAGTTGTTAAAAGAGCCCACAACGCCCTCCTACGCACTTTTCTCGACAACAAGTTGACCTCAGAGGTTTAGATAAGGCAGTACACAGGACACAGCAGCATAACACAACGCAACTTTATTAGGTGTGTTGAACATAAACGCAATCAGCATCATAATCGAAAGTCTAAGCCTCTTTTGGTTGTTTGGACATTACCTATTCCCTGCACCAGTGGAGAATTTAAACGACTGTTGAAGTTGCAGGCGATGAATCATGCAAGTGGGATGAAATGTCCTTGAGTATGTTGGAGAGGGTGCACAAAGTGGCCTCATCACGGCTATAATCCCGCAGCTTCGCTTTTCAACCATCTCCAGCTCGTCAGATAAGCCTTTTTCAGGCCACCACAGACTGGGCTGGCATAGTCAAGGAGCTGACGAATTCTGCGGTCTGAGGTAATGGACCCTCTGCCGTGTCTCAAGGCCCATTCATACCTTGAGTCCTGGGCAATCACACCACAACCAGCCAGTTTAAGTACCTGTGGTCACACCTGACATAAATGCTTTTCCACTTGCGTCTCCAGTCAGCACTCATGATTCAATCTCAGTTTCTTGCTCCAAATAAACACACTCAAACACACGTCATTTGAGCATGCATGTGATGTGCGAGCAGCTTAAATGTTGGTCCTTTCCTGATGAAATTGGCGACTGAGTAGAGGGGGTGTCATCCACACTCCTAGCCTCGATCCATGGTCCATTCATTATCCAGCTCCTGTCCCCACTCAACTACAGACTCTAAAGCCTTTTGAAACAGGCCACGTAGCAAACCCATCAGGAGCTCCGTGATTATATGGCTCTTGGCATATTTCACAGGTATAACAGAGGGAAGTGGAAGGAAAATCCAGACTGTTGATTGCAAATGACAAAGAACAGTGGGGATGATTGGCTCCCCTGGGGGGCGCCGGCTGTTGTTGCACGGGGGTTGGACTCAGAAAGCCTAGTGCGCACTTTGATCTCTGTCACTCAGCTCAGTCTCAGAGTGAGACAAAGGAGACATTTGACAAGGACACCATCCAGTGTATGAAGCAATTGCATAAAGCAATTTCTGAATATATTCTAGTCAGACTTTAAAGTCTTTCACAGTTCATCTCAGATTCTCTGCTCCTCACACTCTCTGGCTTGTGTTTCAGTGACGACCATGGCTTCAGCCCCCTCCACTGGGCATGCAGGGAAGGGAGGAGCGGCGTTGTTGACATGCTCATCATGAGAGGTGCTCGCATCAACGTGATGAACCGTGGAGACGACACGCCTTTGCATCTGGCCGCCAGTCACGGACACAGGGACATCGTGGCTAAGGTAGACGCACCTGAACGCAGCGCGGTTACAGCTGACGCACGCCTTTGTTGCTTGTTTTGCTCGATTTTCTGACTTTATTTTGTGTGAATCGCAGCTGATTCAGTGCAAAGCAGACCCCAATACAGTCAACGAGCACGGAAACACCCCGCTCCACTACGCCTGCTTCTGGGGCCAAGATGAAGTGGCAGAGGTACGCACAGTACACACTCATATTTTCTTTGGCATGATCTGCTGGTTTAAAAGGCCCTCTTCTGGGGAGGAACGGCCACTGCAGTGTTTTTCTTTCTTCCAGCTTCTGTTAGTGTCTTTACATTTAACTCCAAACATATGCTTATAATCTACAGTGTGTATTCCCAATCTTTTTCAGGATTTGGTGGCCAGTGGTGCCCAGGTGTGCGTATGTAACCGATACGGACAGACACCTCTGGATAAGGCCAAGCCTCACCTAAGACAGCTGCTGCAAGGTCAGAGACCATTTATGGACATTTAAAACACGCAAAAAAGTTATTTCCCACGACAAGAAAATCATAACATTGCTAAATATTTTTCTATTCTTTCTTCTTAAATGTATTTTTTTTTTAGAAAAGGCAGAGAAAATGGGCCAGAGTATGACCAAAGTCCCGTACAAGGAAACTTTCTGGAAGGGCACCATGCGGACACGGCCCCGTGAGTAACATTCAGTTCACACGCCAAGAACAAACCATCACATCAGATCAAGCTGTATTATTCATGCTTTTGTTCTTTCAGGTAATGGCACCCTCAACAAGCAGGCTGGCATTGATTTTAAGCAGCTTTCGCTCCTGGCAAAGATCAATGAGAACCAGTCCGGAGAGGTAGCCGCGCTCTGTCTTTACTCTCTGTGAGCCAGTCTTTTTCAGCTCCACTTGTCATTTACTCGATCATGTGCTCTTGTTTTGTAGCTATGGCAGGGTCGGTGGCAGGGGGACGAGATTGTAGTGAAGGTCTTACAGATTAGAGACTGGACCACCAGGAAGAGCAGAGACTTCAACGAGGAGCACCCGAAGCTCAGGTAATATACCCACCAGCTTGTTGTGGTGCTTTTGCTTGGCCCTTAACAGTATTACCTGTATATAGAGACATCATGGTTTATGTGTGGACATCATGGATCCTGCATAGGCTAAAACATTTATTTAGAAACATGTTTAGAATGTGTTTGCCTCACCCGATGAACATTTGGGCTCACTATCACAAACACAGTCCTGAAGTGAGGATGGATGTGATTGATTGCTGGCGATTTAGAGGTCAGCGGTCAACGAGTACTCGGGATCTGGTGCAGGATTCTTGTGCAGTAGTGAGAGGAGTTTTTATTGGTGGAGGACAAGGAAATAGTTTTTGGTTGATGTTGTGGTAAAGGCAGCCATCTATTGCTTGTCGTGTTTTGCGCTACAGTGTGAAAAACAAATTGCACAAACCTCCTGTTTTCGCAGTGAACATGAATTCCATTGTAGCACTGAAATTAAAGGGCACGCCTCGTCCTCATTTTGAGCTCCATATTTTTATTTGGGGACTCCGCTAGTAACTTTGAATGATACCCAGTTCAAAAATAAAACTTATTTATGACATTTTCCCCGTTATTCAGCTCCTTATTTGAGTCTCTGCTTGAAAACAGGCGATATATGCGCCTGTCTCTTTAAGACCCGCACTTTATTGTGATTGACAGGTTTGTGGGAGCCTTTACTTGTAAACACTGTCCTATTCTTGTGCCGCTGCTCAGGTTCTTAAAGCTAACTCTAAACCTACTAAGTAATAATTTCTCGTAAAAGATTGGAAATCATCTCAAATACATCCGTTCATCCGCAGCAACAAAAATTACAGCTGTTTATTAAAAATGGTGCTCATCAGCTGCTTAATATGTGACATAACAGTAGTTAATTGTATGGAAAAGTGCTTTTGCGGTGGAAGCTGTTACAGTTGAAGCTAAAGTTGAAAGAAACATAGGAAACAGAGTGTTGAGAGCAATCTGAAGCCTAACCTTTAGGCTCACAGGTATTGCTTCTATAAATGTTAAACTCATTATTTGAAACTTCGGTTGCAATTAATATATATATATATATTAAAACAAAGAACCCTTTTGAATCAGTCATTGTAATAATCAGACCTGTGCCTCATTATTGCCCACAGGTTTGTTACATTGGCGTCTGTGCAGAAATATTCAACGAAAAGATAAACAAGTTCAGACAGGTTCCACCATGCCCCCAAAAGACCTCTGCATTCATTAATGCATTCTTGACATGAATATGGCTGTGTTCTACCTCACAGGCATTGACAGCATCACAATGCACAAAGGAAATCAAACAGGCAAAACACTGTGGGACAAATTAAAGGATTATGTTATATGTTCAATCAGCCCCACTGACCCCAGATACTCAATAAATGACGTGAAGACTTGGTCCAAGGCAAAGAAACCACAGCGTTGAGGCTGCTCGCGCAGTAGGGAGACATTGGCAGCGTGCTTTCATGTTGGCTTGAGGTCTTGCCTTCTTTTAAGTATTGATGCCAACATGAAAGTACTTGGATGACTGCGCTGAAAAATTCTGGAGGCAACAGAATATCTGACGTTTATTGCAAAAATGAAAATGCGGCAGATGATGAAAGCACGGAACGACAGCTCATCTGAACTTTAGAGGGCTGCAAATTATATGAATGTGCTGATGAGGAGGTGAAGATGAGCTTTTAAATGTTTTAAATGGAATCTTCTCCCATGCATTATCACCTGATGTACAGTAAATATTTTTTTCTTTTATTTTGTCACTAAAAATGCCATTTACATTCTTTGCCTTCATTTGGGTTGTGTCTCCATAGGATCTTTTCTCATCCAAACATTCTGCCTGTCCTTGGGGCCTGTCAGTCGCCTCCATCCCCTCACCCTATCATCATTACCCACTACATGCCATACGGATCCCTCTACAACATACTCCACCAGGGCACTAGTAAGTGATTTGTTTCCAGGCTCAATTCTTATTTTAACTATCTTACACCTGTTTTCCTTTTACTAGTGGTTTTCAAGAGTGTTTTTTATGTGCAACTGAGCTACTGTGGCTAAAATTTGTAGTCAACATTTAATGGCTGAGGGCCGATGTTATAAATATCTACATCCTTCACCCCTTTTACCCCTCCTTTCCTTCACTCTTTTTGGCCAGTCTGTTCAATCTTCTTCTTCTTCTTCTTTCTCAGCTCTGGTGGTCGACCAAAGCCAAGCGGTAAAGTTTGCATTGGACATTGCCAGCGGCATGGCTTTCCTCCACACCTTAGAGCCAATGGTTTCACGGCTTTACCTCAACAGTAAGCACATCATGGTAAGATGCCTCTGCCGTAGAAGCAACCGCAATTAGATTAAACCTGATTCTGATTAGCCACGTGTTCGGCCAGTGACAAGATGATTTATTTGCAGATTGATGAGGACATGACAGCCAGAATAAGCATGGCAGATGCTAAGTTCTCCTTCCAGTGTCCTGGCCGGATGTACGCCCCAGCATGGATGGCCCCTGAAGGTATTTTTTGTTCTGTCTTTGTTCTTCTCATTCCCGCCTGCTCCCTTTGACTTTATGAGTCATTCAGTGCGGAACCGGCTTTACTCTATAATTTAGTCTCAGCTCAGTCCTGCTGTTCATTTGGCCTTGTTACAGGAAGAAAAAGATGCATTATATTGCTTCGCTGACGTTTTGTTTTTCAGCTCTGCAGAAGAGGCCCGAAGACATCAACAGAAGATCTGCTGATATGTGGAGCTTTTCAGTGTTACTGTGGGAGCTGGTTACCCGAGAAGTCCCCTTTGCCGATCTGTCACACATGGAGATAGGCATGAAGGTAAGTGGACACACTAATTATCTGCCCACAGGCTTATACTGCATGTTCATACCTTTTTTTAAATACAACATCGGTTAACTATGAGACTATCCTGAGGCTTTTGAATGTTTCTGTGTTTGGGATACTTACAGCAACTTTGTATTTGCACAGGTGGCTCTTGAGGGTCTTCGGCCAACCATTCCACCAGGGATTTCCCCTCATATCTGTAAGCTGATGCGGCTCTGCATGAACGAAGACCCAGCAAAGAGACCCAAGTTTGACATGATCGTCCCAATCTTGGAGAAGATGCAAGACAAGTGAATGCCTCAGCAGCAATTTCTTTTACTACATTTTATCATCAAACCACTCTTTATCTTCACCTCCGCCATATATCTGCTACGCCACTGTAAATAATGCCAGAAACCACTTTTCTAGCTACACACAGTTCAAACACTATTATATTGCTTCTCTTGTATAAGTTAAATTTGAGGTTTAAATGTTCTTTCGCCTGTGTCGCTCATTTATTATTATGACCGATTGCTGAAATGTTGCCATACTTTTTAAGTGTGGATTATATGCAGTGATGAGTCAGATCCAAAGAAATGTGTATAGAATCAATGCTTTTATACACGTCAGCATTTGCCAATGCAATAAATGTTTTATATTTATGACAAGTCTGCGTTCATCCTCATTTTGCGTAACATTTAATTTAATGCACATGTTAGTTCACAGAAGAATACTTTGACGATTGCTGGAAAAAATTTGTGGCTTTCTTCAGCTGGATGACATCTGTCAGTTGTCACCGAGGTGATTTAGTTTTTAGTTCATTTGTTCACTGAGCAAACTCTCTCAGTGAGTCCATCAATTTTTTTTCATAGCATCTTGAGCAAAACACAGTTCAATGCAGGGACACTTCTGCTTGAAGCCGGCTGGGTGGACAGACAGAGAGGAAGCAGATCATATCATGACAGATGACCGCTGATAAAGTACTAACTAAAAAAAAAAAAAAAAACTCCAAGTACATCTAAGCTCCATGCAGCTTAGATGTACACACTGTGCTTCACAGCAATTCAATGTCAGACATCCGATGCAGATGACATCTTGTGGTCTATCTAATGATAAGGCTAGGCCACAAGATTTCCAGGGTTAATTCTGAATCCCCAAACCATATACAGTAAAGATGTAGATCAAAGAATTTGTGTAGTAGTAATATTTAATAGATGTCATTGAATGCAACATTTTTTATATGTGTGTGTATATGAATGTAACTCTGGTTTACGTTTAACTTACGTCAGGGCATAGTGGTGCTGTGAAAGCATAACAGGGCATAAAACTGAGGGGAAAAATATAGGTCAGTGCATTAACTTAACCTCAGACGAAAGCAGATAAAAAAGAATAAACAGAGAAAGAGGCAGGGGGAATAAAAACAAGCAGACAAATACATACAGCCAAATACAAACTTAGCTTTGTGCGGAGCCACTATCTGAAAATACACAGGAAGCACATGACATCTTGCAGCCTGTCCGCTGATAAAGGCCACAAGATGGAGCTGAAAGCTACAGAAATTTTACAGCAAGACCGCTCGCTCTTTCGGCCTCTTGTGATACAACCATACATGGTTGTAAGAGGAAAGAACACGCGCAGCTGCAGATAATTCATCTTTAACTGATTCCCATGAATGCAACATGGGGACGGAAATAGTATGGTTTCATCTATCTTCTATTGTTTGACTTAAGTTATGGCAAAGAGCAGAGTCGCTGTGAAAGCGTGAAAGAGACATTAAAAGTGTGGTGGCAGAAGCAAAGATAACAAATCTGAGAGGTCAGTGCATTAACCTGACCGCAGGGTATAATGAGATTACCATTATTTGACTTGATTATCACCTGTAGTTTCTTTCAACCTACCCGGAAGAAAGTAGGGGGGGAAAAAAACATTGGCACGTGATGCGTCAGCTGACTCTCTGTGGCTTTCAAGAGCAGCTGGGAGAGGAGCTCCGTCAGTCGCACGTTTATTAAAGCGGCGGACGAGGAGCACGCCGCAGAGGAGCTTGTCTCACCGTACTATTTGTGGAAGAGGAAGCTGTGTTGAAGCTCCTGGCCTGCTTTTGTTCCCCGCTGCCGGCTCTCACCCTTGGGAGACGACACATTTGTTTGAAGGTACAGCACAAAAGAGTCGCTAGCTTGCTGCTTCGCTTTGTTAGCAGGTCGTCTGCTGCATGATATTTTCCGTCTTTGGGTGTGTGTGTGTGTGAACTATGTTGAAGAGTAAGTGTTACTTCCTTGACTCATAACACCTTTTTTCTGCTTGTTTCCTGTCTTGTCCTACGCAGACCCCACCGGCTAACAGTTCTCTGAGGACACCTGCCGCCGGGACAAACATGGGGCTCACCTCGACGCTACGGCCGTCCTTAGGGCTGATGACCTGCACTCTGCTGATAGCCCTGCCGCTGTTTGGCTCCGGCCACCCAACGCAGACAAGAGGCCAGCAGAAACTAGTGTTAGTGGAGCAGTTCAACAGGCCAGGGCTCGGATTTAGCTGGAAAAATGTCACCTGCCCCCTCTGCAAAGCAGTCTTCACTATTCTGGATATCGCCCTTCTGGTAATCCCTTTTTTTCCACCCCCATTTCTAGGCTAGTAGATTGAGTTTACAAAAAATAACTTCAATGTGACAGAAATTGCAGATTATACCTAAATATTACTTACAGCCCTGCACTAAGTCCTTCTTCATACAAGTTATAATGTTCAGTTTATGTTGGAAAAAGCATAAAAAAGGTGGTTATTCAACTGCAAAGTCATTTTTGGAGGATGCAGTTTGTGATGCTACTAAACTGGATTGAATTAACAATTTAAGTTTTCTGTCATTTAGCCTAGCCCCCTGTCTAAAATAGGGTTGTCAAAATAATAGAAACAAGCGTCTGTGCAACACGTTTCAATACCCCTTCAAAAATGAACACGGGTGAATCAGCAGCTCTGTTATTAGAAATCAACGCTGCATATCATTAGTCTTGAAACCAAAATTCAGTGCAGGGCCGTTGCATCAGAATGCATTTGCCTTCATTGGTGTGCCTAATGAACTGGCAGGTGACTGTATATGGCCTCTGACGAAAGTATAAAAAGTAGGCCAACTCCATAAAGGCAACATTCAAATGTCTGCAAAACAGGTGCAATCATGCGTTTAGTTTTTATATAGCAGAAGCAGTTTTTTTTTTTTTTTTGGGTACACGTAGTTAAAACGAATACAACTGCCTTTTCAATTAATATCTGCACCCGTGGTGTATTTTTAGTTTTATTTTTTTCTGCTCATAGTCTCTGGAGGTCATGCGTTTCCTGCTGGATTGTATTGCGTTACATGCAGAACTGTATCAAACGCACGTCTTTCCCAGTTTAGGTCAAACCCGTCGGCACGCTACGAAACAGAACTGCAAACTAACCAACTTTTGAGTCGGCATCAAGATATGCTCTTGAATTAACCTCGATGGTGATAAATTTAGTGGAAGCTGATTGTCAAACGCAACGCCCAAGTTCACAAGAAATCCTGACATGTGATGGCAACGACCCAAATAGAGAAGGCACAGTTCTTCTTCTGCCTCCTGAAAAATCACCTCACTGGTGTTGTTATAGCTGACTTGGCACAAAAACATGGTCTGTGTCATATGGTCTCTGTGTTAACCTAAAGTGATCCTGTTGTTCTGTAGCTATAGCTATCGACCGCAACCGCGTGCTTTTAAAACTGCTTAATATGGGTTGTTTAAAGCAGTTTTAAGTTCATATATACATATACAGTTAAGCACTGCACTCTGGTGTCATTAATGATCTAATAAATTGGGATTTTTAGATGATCTAAACCGTCCCAGCTTTGCTCATTTTTCAGCAGGTTTATAATTATATACATCAGGGAGGAATCCTTTCTGAAACCTGATCTAATGTTTACATCGTGTGGAATTCCTCTGACCCTTTTCCGCTTTGCTGCCTTTCTCAGAGCGATACAAATGAAGAGCGAGTGGCACACGCAGTCGGCGAGGCGTGTATCCGTCTGCATCTGGCCGAAGCGCAAGTGTGTCACGATATAACAGAGCTGTTCAGGGGCGATGTCATAAGGGCCCTGCAGGAGTCGTTGCTGTGGCCCAATGAAGCGTGCGCTGTGTTGGTGGGCCCTTCCTGTGGCAAGTTTGACATCTTCGCGCCCTGGAATATCACCTTGCCGAAAGTTCCTAAGCCTCCCGTTACACCACCCTCTCCTCCCAAACCTGGTTCTCCACAGAGCAGGGTCCTGTTTATCACCGACATCCACTGGGACAAGGTGAGTGTTTGCAGATGAGCCAGACACACGGATTGACACTGGAAAAATCTGGTTATACACCTCCTCTGTGTGATAAAATGCTGTTGAGGTCATAGTCTTTACAAACGCAAGGAAAGACTGGCATGAATTTGATCATCTAACCCTGCTTTTAAAATGTAAACCTCTCCCCTGGCAGGAGTATGAAGTCGGCAGCGCTGCAGACTGCAAGGACCCTCTGTGTTGTCGTAAAGACTCTGGCACTCCGAGCTGGAAGAGGAGGGAGGCTGGTTACTGGGGAACCTACAGCAAGTGTGACCTGCCTCTGCGGACGGTGGAGAACCTCCTGAAAAACGTCGCCAGGACTGGACCTTGGGACTGGGTGTACTGGACCGGAGACATACCGGCGCACAATGTCTGGTCTCAAACCAGAAAGCAACAGTTGACGGAGCTTACAGTCATCTCCAAGCTCATCCAGAAGTAATTTCTAACATAGATTTGTAGTTTAGTCCATGACCAAAAACTTGTTGAAGTTTGTGTTTATTCATTTATTTTTTCGTTTAGTGCAACTCTCCTTAGTCGATGACGTGTTATCTAGAGTTGAGCCAAACAGATACTGACTCCTGCCTCTCGCTCATGTCTTCCAGACACTTGGGACCTAATGTGACAGTTTACCCTGCTGTAGGAAACCACGAGAGTACGCCAGTGAACAGCTTCCCACCACCCTTTGTTCGTGGCAATAGGTCGTCCTCCTGGCTCTACGATACTATGGCAAAAGAATGGGCAACATGGCTGCCAGAGCAGGCTTTGAAGACTTTGAGGTACTGAAAATTCTTGTGTTTATTATATCCAGTCTAATGTGTTGCGTTTTTGTGCAGGCCGGGCAACCCTGTAGGAAAAAGCCTATGTGCTGTTAGTAAATAAAATTAAACTCCAAGCAAAAGGTGTGTAAGATAGATATCTTGACGTGTTCATCCAGTTTCAGTTTGTGTTTCACATCCTGCTGCTTTAGAGCAGAAGTGGTTACATGTTTCGTTAGTCTTCCCTATACAGTATAAGGTTTGGAAATTTGAGTCGGAGTCCGTCTGTTATTTCTTTTGGTGTAAATTTCAGATACGGAGGATTCTACACGGTGGAGATTCAGCCTGGTCTGAGGGTGGTCTCCCTCAACATGAACTTCTGCGCTCGAGAAAACTTCTGGCTGATGGTAAACTCCACTGATCCTGCAAACCAGCTGCAATGGCTAGTCCATGTACTCCAGGCCAGCGAGGACAAGGGGGAGAAGGTTAGTTGGGTCAACATCACAAAACTGATGGAAACTGTTTTATTGAAGCTCAGACGACCTCAGTCACGCGCTCCATGCTGGATAGTGGATAACTCTGTGGCTTCCTCATTTTCATTACCTCCAGTCACTGGTGCTGAGCATGATTTTATGACCATAAAATAGGTTTTTTATTAGTGCTATAACTTTCCTCAACGTCATGACATTTGGTCCCTTTTTTAGGTGCACATCATCGGTCACATCCCACCTGGCCTGTGTCTTGGCAGCTGGAGCTGGAACTACTATCATATTATCAACAGGTAGCTGCAGTGTTGATTTAAAGTCCCAATAAAACGGCTTTTGTGTAAATACTGGAAGCTATGGCGACTGCCTTCTCTTCCGGGGGGAAAAAAAAATGTTTTATGCGGTAGCATCTCATGACGAAGACAGAGAACGGATATGAAGGTATTTCACTGAATCCTAAATTAGCATCAGCATTTTTTTTAACAGTTTCTCCAAGTACCACTAAGAATACCAACAAACAAGCTTTTAGTCAATGCTGGACCAGATACAGGTGAATAGGTGAGACAAGTCAGATCATACAAAAACACTTTTCGTTTATCGAGTTTGTTCTCATGGCAACTTTAAAAATGCAAATTCCCAGAAGTGCGTGATGCAGTAAAGACATATGCAGCAGCTGTGAATCATTCTGGCTGTGGTTAGCTTGCTTTCGTCATTTCGAGTGGGCACTGGGGGTCTGTACGCTCAGCAGTGGTTTCTCGTTTCTTCCAGAGGCACCTGCAGAGTGTAAGTGTAATGTTAGCAGATTGTCTGGAAATTTGCATTCACTGATAATTTTGTGAAACTGACCTCATGTCTAAGTTATTAAACGGCGACGTTTCACTTCCCCCTTTTTGGTGTGGCCAGTAGGGATGTCTGATGTGGTTTTTAAGGGTCAACGTTCTGATGTGGCTTAAGTCGCAGCATTTAAAAGAAACCCACAACTAGAGAAGGAAGTTGTTGTTTTTTGTGTGTTTTTGTTAAACAACCGTTGGAAGATCCATGGATTCAAAGTTACCCAGAGAATCTGGTATATTGTAATGGACTTTGATAATGTATGGACATGTTGTTCTGAAACTACGATTGTTGGAAACTATCTCTGATGTGTTGAGATGGCTGCATTGGTCATTGTGACCCTGTGATAAGATCACTGTTTACATCAGGTATGTCCAGAGGACTTCAAATATTCTGTGATTGAAACTGTCGGGGGTTCTGTTGCAGTAGACACTATTTTGACTCATGAGTGAAGAAGTGCGACACTTTCTCAAACATTTTTTTTCTTTTGTTGTTTTTTCCAGATATGAAAGTACAGTGACCGGACAGTTTTTTGGCCACACACATAAGGATGAGTTCCAAATGTTCTACGATGAGGCGACCATGACCCGCCCACTGGGAGTAGCATTCGTTGCTCCTAGTGTCACCACCTATATTAATCTCAACCCAGGTGAGTTCATAAAGTAACTGACTAAAGCAACTCACACAATGCTTACAATAGCAGTAATACCATGTCTACCATGGCTGCCCTGTCTACTTTTCAGGATACCGTGTCTACTATGTTGACGGAGATTACAAAGGCAGCTCTCGGCTGGTTCTTGACCATGAAAACTACATCCTTAACCTCACGGAGGCGAACCATAGTCCAGCGGCGCCCCATAATCCAGAACAGGACCCTAAGTGGACACTCCTCTACCGGGCCACGGAGGCTTATGGCATTCCCAGTGTGTTCCCGTCTGATCACGATGCACTGCTGCGGTCCTTTATCAACGATGACCGCATGTTTGAGAAGTTCTTTTACTTGAGTCACAAAGGACATGTGTCGGAGCCCTGCAAGGAGACCTGCAAAACCACAATCCTCTGCTTTCTGCGAAATGGCCGGGCTGATGAGCTGGAGCAGTGCGACAGCGGCAATGGATTTGGGGGAGACTTGGTCAAAGCAGCCAGGAGAACTCTTTGTTGACCTGAGGAACTTTGAGCCGAGTGGCTGGGTGAAGGGAGGGGNATATGACACTGAGCCAAATAAATCATTTACTGTTGCAAGTTGGTTAACAAGGATTGTTTATGTTTGCTGAAGTTATTTGAGCTATTGCTCATTACACTGACAGGTTGAGTGAACTTAGGTAAATCGAACTAGAGTCTGAAGAGTTCTGCCTTAACATCAGCTATGTTTTAGACTGATACTGTTTGGTAACAAGCCTTAGATTGTTTTGCAATGCCTGTTGTGTAAAGAGATCTTGAAATTGTCCTGAAAGATGTGTTTACTTGAAATACATGGGCGTTGGGTGAACTGTTCAACGTTGTCACGATTTTGGCAGTTCTCTTGAACGGAGTGCCTTTTTATTAGCAGGTAAACAAGAGTCCTTAACAGCCTTCTTTAAACTTCTAGGGCTGCTTCAGTTGCCTTCTACAGAACAACTTGCACCGAATGTCATAGCATTAATGTCGTAGATGATTATCAAGAGGATGGGCTTCATAAAATTTAATCTGACTTTCAAATTGCTTCATATCTTACGTTGAAGGATGATTCTGTGGGCCACTCTTGTACCTGATTCTGTAGTTTAATAATCTTGTCGGTTCCATTTACAGGGACTTAGGTCAATGTTTTATACACCTACCTTATTGCGCTGCACCATCTGCCTCAGCTTTAAACCTGAACCTAAAGGAAGCAGTATTTCTTACTTTTGGGGTTTACTTTTGCCTGCACTTTAATTCTTTGATTAGTTGATTTTTGAGGTTGAACAGACAGGTTTGACTGAAAGAGTGACAGCAAAGAAAAGGCCCTCAGATCTGGGTCTGTGACGACGAGCAATGCAACTTGTGAAATAAGCAATAATTTAAAAAGTTTGTATAAATTATGAATAAAAGATGAGATGTGAAGCGCTTGCCTGCTTGTTTTCATTTCCGTGTAAAATGAGTAAAAAAAAAAAAAAATGGCTTTGTGAAATTTGTGCTTCAGCAATTGCTGCTTAATGCCTCAATTCACACAAACAATGTTCCCTTTATTGTTAATATTCACATTAAAGCTGGTTACATCACAGGAGGCTTTGTTCCTCTGTTAGAATCTACCGCGTCTCATCCTGTATTCTGGTAAACTCCTGTGGTTTCCTCACGGAGGACAGCCCCTCGGTCTTAATTAACCACGTAGAACATCTAGTAGCAGCCGGATGAAACACAACTAGTTTCAATTTGATTAAATACTTAATGGGGAATGATTAATAATGGGTGGATCTTAAGCAACAGACTGTAATAAAGACGGCCCAGCCTTTTTGTGCTATAATTTCATGGGTTTTCAATTTACTTTTTTACAAATAATTCTTGGTCAACCTTAAGAGAAATCATGCACACACACACACAATCCAGTTCACTGGAAGACATTACTATTTGTTTAATAGTAATTCCTCACAAATCCCTCATAATTTCATACATTGTTTAAGTGCTGAAACTGATTAGAGCAACACTTGAGTCAATTAATTGTGCATCAGTGATGGTATCCCACTGTGTTACAGATCATAACATAATAGTAATTGCATGTCTCTCAGTTATTCTGGAGTTAGTGTTCAGTTTACCAGTTTCTGTTCATTCACTCATCAAAACAACATGCCGTCTATCTAAAGGGCTTTTATTCAGATTCTGAGAAGAACATGGTGACACCGAAGTCCTCTTTGTACAGGTTCCAGGTCTTTGATTTGTGTGGGTTGTCCAGCTCTTCCCTGGGTAAAAACAGCCTGATGATAGATTGAAAGGAGTTAGCACCAAGTCAAGGAAGGATATGAGCAGAAACAATTCAATCAGAGCAACAGGAACGCACTTGTTCTCCTCTATGAACGACGTGTTGAACCAGAAGTAGAACGGAACGTCTTCATATCCTTTTGGGAGTCCCTAAACGAGAATGGGTCAATGTAAATCAGAGGATGATCCGTGGTGACACGAGCTTCCCCTACTTATGCAAGTTGAAACGTGCAAAAACGAGAACTCACAGCGCTCGACTCAAACATGACCTTCACGTCCCCCTCAACCACAGGCCCATTCTGCAGGCTGATGACTGCTGCGTTATTGCCCACGTCTGGAAATACCTAAAAAAAAACAAAAAAAAAACGAGCGAGAAGAAGTCACCCAACTCATCAAATGCCTCCTGGTGCGTCACGACCCGGTGAGTGTGTGGAGACTTACCGAGCAGTTCTCTTGTTTGGCGCAAACGCACTGAAACACCAGCACTTTCTTCACGATTATCTTCACCTTGAGGTCGCTGCCGTCACCTTTACCCACACCTGGGCAAGAGCACAAAAAAAATACAGAAAAAAATAGACGTGACATGTTGTGGAGTTCCCTGTGGGTGTAGCTGCAATCTGAAGTGCTCCGGGTAAGTTGGCTTACCAGCTATGGAGTGGATGCGGATGCTCTTTATCCTGAGGCTTTTAGGTGGAGGCAGCTGTCTGTTGAACTTTGTCTTCATGACCTCGTAGTACCCCACGTACCGACTCTGACGTCCACAACACATTTCTTATCAATATATTAACATCTATATTACCAAGACCATATTATATAATGTACTGGCGCCTGTAAATGTTCTAATAAAAGTATATACTGTATTTATTTCAGCCCATTTAAATCATTA
>JASGAT010397325.1:0-16526 GCA_030220025.1 Chelon auratus | reverse complement strand
ACTCTGATCCGAGAAACGATCCGAATCGTGAGTTTTTTGATCCGTTGCACCCCTAGTGTGGATGATGCTGTCATCTGCCTGTTGCACCACGCTCACTCTCATCTGGATAGTGGGAAGGGCTCTGTGAGGATCATGTTCTTTGATTTCTCCAGTGATTTTAACACCATACAGCCCTTTCTGAGTGAGAAGCTCAGGTTGGATGTCAGCTCCTCTACTCACTCCTGGATTACTGATTACTTGTCTGACAGGCCCCAGTTTGTACGTCTGGGTGGCTCCCTGTCCGATATTGTTGTCAGTAATGTGGGGGCACCACGGGGGACTGTCCTGTCTTGATTTCTGTTCACCCTTTACACCTCAGATTTCAAGTACAGCTCTCAGTCCTGCCACCTCCAGAAGTTCTCTGATGACTCTGCAGTGGTTGGGTGTATTGGAGATGGACAGGAGGTGGAGTACAGGACACTAATCAGAGACTTTGTACAGTGGTTGTGGGGTGAAAAAAGGAATCACCACTCTTGCAATGAGGATCTCGAAGTCAGCGTTTCTTTATTCAAGCAGTGCACAGAATCTCACACAACATAAAGTTATGGGAGGAGCTCCCAGAATAGAAAAATTAAACAGTATTTATACACAATGCTAGATTATCGTCAGTACACGTCATACTGCCTAGCAACACGCATGTTAAAGGAGGGAGTGTCTTCCTTGAGATGGCACCAAGGACTTAGGCCTCCTGCACTCTCCTTGAACTCTCCTTGAACAGCTTTTCTACAAAACAAGGCACTTAATCATGCATGAGTATAACCTGTCTTACTAAACCTAGTAACTAAACCCTACTAAACTATCAGTGGTCCCAGGCAAACCACAAACTCCTGAATGTGGACAAGACCAAGTAGCTAGTCACTGACTTCAGGAGGTAGAGGACACCAGCGGAGCCCATCACCATCCTGGGCCTGGAGGTGGAAGTAGTGGACCAATATAAGTACCTGGGAGTCCACATGAACAGCAGACAGCCGCAGGAAAAAGGACATAAGTAGGATCGACAAAATGATACGAAAGGCTGGTCATGTTATTGGCAGTAAGTTGGAGGAGACTGGACAAACTGTTCATCATGGACAATCCATCATATCCACTACACCAGACAATGGAGGGTCAGCAGAGCTCATTCTCCAACAGACTGATCCAGCTCTGCTCCCACAGTGAACGCTGCAGGACTTCTTTCATACCATTCTCAGTCCAGCTGTACAACAATTCACCTTTCTAGATAACTCCAGTTTATTCATGATAATGGACACTATTGCATCTTACTATTATTCCTGTGTATATAATATATATTATTCCGTCTCTGTTTCTCGTACATTTGTTCATAACCTAATTTGTGCATTTTTGCTTATACTCTTTTTATTTTATTTTACTAGATTTTATTTGACATTCATTTACTTGTAGTTCTTAAGAGTGTTTTTTATGTCCAACTAAGCTACTGTGACCAAGCAATTTCCCTTGTGGATCAATAAGCAAGTCTAAGTCTATTTGGGCATTCTGGTGGCAAGATATACAACTTTATAATCCTACTAAAACTAAGCAAGCAAAATTGTTCGCATCCCTCTTAGTTTCTCCACAGCTCCAGCTTCAGTTTGTCTCACCTATAAAATGTTTTCAAAATTATATATACACTGCCTGGCCAAAAAAAAAAAAAAAATGTCACCATGGATATAACTAAGCAAATAAGAAATAAGAAAAATAAGAAAAACCTTTATTAGCAAATAGGTATGCAATGGTATGCCTCCCATTGCATAATTACTGCATGGGCAATTATCTTTCAGCTGGTAACAAGTTATTTAACTCCAACTGATGCAATTAGTACCTTCTCATTTCTTAAACAATCATGTTGAAGACACAACCCGTGGTCGTGGAAGAGATAGAGAGAGTCTGCTTGAGAACGGTCAAATAATTGGCATGCATCAAGCAGAGAAAACATCCAAGGAGACTGCAGAAACTACTAAAATTGGGTTAAGAACTGTCCAGCGCAATATTAAAAATTGGAAGTATAGCGGGGAACCACCGTCTTGGAGCAAGAAATGTGGTCGGAAAAAATCCTGATTGATCATGATCGCCGATCACTTAAACGTTAGATGAGAACAAATCGAAGAAAAACAACAGTAGAACTCTGGGCTATGTTTAATAGTGAAAGTAAGAGCATTTTCACATGTACAATGTGAAGGGAACTCAAGGGAGTTCCATTCACACTAATCAGTGAGGCTAACCAGAAAAAAGGCTGCAATTTGCTAGGAAGCATAAAGATTGGACTCTGGAGCAATGAAAGAAGGTCATGTGGTCTGATGAGTCCAGATTTACCCTGTTCCAGAGTGATGGGTGCATCGGGGTAAGAAGAGAGGTATTGCAGAACCTTATTGTAACAAAGCCACAGCGAATGCGTGCTGTAATCAAAGCTAAAGACAGTTCAATAAAATATTAGAGTGTGTGACCTTTTTTTGTGGCGACAGGCAGTGTATTATTTTCAGTGAGTGAGGTCTTGGAGTTGGACAGGCTTTAGGGACATAAGTAGTGGTGGATAGGTCAAATAATGTGTTTGTGGAATTGGGAAGCAGGCGACCAGTCAACCAGCCAGAGACCAAGAAGGATCAGTGCAGTCCTCCATGTGTAGCGGATGTTTTCCACAAGCCGTGCAGCCAGCTTGGCCGCAGCTGTCCAAATCGTAGGCACTGGGAGAAGAAGGAGGAGGAGGGAGGACTAGGGAAGGAAGAAGGAGGCTCAGGGGGGCAATGGGGAGGGTGGCGGATTTGGCAAAGGTCAGACAGGCTGAGGCAGCCGGGAGTGTGGGAACTGTCCGGGAAGGCATGTGCAAAATGCTCAGAGACGAAGTATCATCTTACATCCAGATCGCCTGGGGGAGTGGAGTGCAGTGTGCCTGCATGTGCAAGTGTGTGCGCGTGTGCATGGGTTTATGTACTTCTGTGTGAGTGTGCCGTACATTTGAGAGGCTACCGTGACTCTTGGGAAAAGAAGGTGAACTTTTTGATATGAAAAGATAGGGAGTGAAGACAGGAACAATGCACTGAAGCATGAGGAGAGGAGGAAATAACTCTGAAACCCCTAGTACGCACACACAGGCATGCGCAGCTGTGAACATTCCTGCTGCTGAATAGGTTGTCTTTGAGAGCAAGTCATGTCAGCACTAAAGACTGTGTTCAGAGGTATGTAGCACATGTGTGTAACATGATTTCATGTCAAGGGAGCACTGACACGCTTAACTGCCCTGTCATAGAAAAATTGGCCTGCTGCACCATTAATATTGTTGTGGTTTGAAGTAATGTATGGCGTGTGCTCTGAAACTGTGTGTACGATATAAATTGCTTTGGAGTGTCTCAGTGAGCTCTTCAAAGTGGCAGTAGTAAGATTCCCTCATGGGTTTTGGAGCAAACTAGCGTCATAATCATCCTAGTTTGTGTGCTGTTGGTTTTAATGAATCACAGACATCCTTGCTTGAACTTTCAGTGCACCCATGAATAGTAGGAGAAGTTTCCACACACAAATGCACACGTACAAACACCCTGGCAGAGGTAGTCTGGCAAGTCTGGCTTGGCTCGGCTGAGGATAAGACTCCAAGCAGGTGAGGTGAAGCTTGATCCTTCTGCGTAGATGCCTCAACATGCAATCCTCACTCCCCCAGCACCCTCACACACACCCAGTCATCTTCTTCCCATTGTACGTGATCCTTCATCTTTGACAAACCTCCAAACAAACCCACACATCGTCTGGAATGGCTTTCAAACACAATCTCAACTTTCTGTGTGTGCGTCTTACTGTCATAACAGTGAGTGTGTGAGAGAGAGTGTGTGTGTGTGTGTGTACACACTCCCACCTTTGTCAGCTCCTCCTTCTCCCATCTTTCACAGGGCCAGGCCTTTGAAGAAGACTAATCCGGGTTATTTGCTTTCCCATGCTTGTGTCAGGTCCCACTCTGAATTGACTGTGGAGAATACACTCTAGTCTGCCGGCCGCTCCTTCTGTCCCTGATTTATCCGAATAGGATGTGGTCGATGGGCGTATATAAAGCAGACTGAATAGTGGGTAAATATGATCTCACTGCCATTCTTTTTATCTACAAGGAAACACTCTCACTGTTGCTCAAAAACTTTTATGTAGCGTGACATCCATTCAGGGCTTGTTGCATTCAGCCTGGCTCAATGAGAGGTCCCCAAAGAGCGCCACGCTCACAATGGGGCCCAGTTCATTACAGTAAATAACAGTGGCAGCCAGCACATCGTTTCTACAATGCAAGTTGATTTAGCCCACTTAAATTGTTTTAGACCCAGAGGAGCTTCTTCTATGGATAGGAAACCAAGGATGGACCCTTGCGAGAGTGGAGGTCCACTTTCTCTCTCCCTACTTCTGAGGGAAGAGGGATACAGCTGGAGAGAGTAGGCTTTAAGTTGTTTTACAGGGAGAAAGGTGAGGCTTGACGTGGGAGAAAAGCTTGTGTGGGTTAACATGCATGTATGTGGTTTGTTTGAAATGGGAAGATGTGTTTGTGGGAAGTGACTGCATGTGTCCCATAGATCTAAATATATCTAGAATGCATTTACAACATGTGGCGTCTAGATTATTTGTGTCTAAGTTTCACGACATAATACACATTTACATTTACACAAACATCATATATTACTGACAAGACATCCCCTTTGTGTGCGTTTCTCTTGATGTTTTTCAGACAGCCCATTTCTCACAGTGTAGTTCCCTGGTGTTACACACTAGTCATCCCTTTCCTACAGTCACGCGATGGCCATGCTTGCCAAGGGCTCTGCGGCTTCCCCAAAGTTGTGCATTTTCTGTTCCCAGGGGCTCTGTCTTGCTCCAGCCAGGCCGCGGCACACCGCGTTTATGTCCTGTGTAATTGCAGACCTCAGTCCGAGCAGGAGGCCAGCGTCTGTCAAAATAGCTGTGCGTTCCTTTCAAGCAAGACCTAAATCACATCAACTCCTTCACTCAGACTGCGTCTCCCAGAACCCCCTGCATGACTAGGCTGGGTGCCCCTAGGCCTGCTTAATGGATAAAGGGTAAATGACTTGGAAATTCCACTATGAAACTCATAGCATCCTCAGAGTTCTCAACTACACATACACACACAGATACACATATTTTATTCCCAAAAGTCCAATCACATTAGTTCTCCCATGCCCCCCAACCAGGCATGGGGCCCACACTTGGTCCTACACCTTGAGCAGGCAACCGTGAAATGGGGCCCTGTCTGGGAGCTGCTGGCATGCCTGGTGGAAACAGCAAAAGCGTGGTCCTTGTTAGCCCTGATGACGCTAGTTCATTTGTTGTCTCCGGGGAGCATGCTTGGCTACCGCTGCTGCTACTGCCAGAATGCTGGGAAAGTAAGGTCTGAGGCCAGAGATTGATCAGTTTCCTTTGATCACATCACCATAAACCCATTATTTGATAAGTAGCTAATAAGTTGATCTGACCCCAGATGTTTTTGTTACAGTTTCAGCAGCTATAATAACACAGTCTGACCTCGAGATCACCCAGCCCACTGACCAGGAGTTCCCAACCACATAATTCACTTGACCTCCAGCGCATCTTTCCCCTCCCACCATTTCTCTTCCCCTGTTGGAAAGCAGAGGCAGATTAAGGGGTGGGTGGGGTGATGGGTGGGATGGTGACAGGGGAGCATAAGGAGAGGGGGAAATTCCTGAGTGCGTAAATCCCTTCACATCCACCCTGGAATCAGAGAATCCAGCTCACATTCTGCTCACTCAAACCCAGCCCCTGTGACACTCCTGGAATGCCAAAGTTTTTTTTTTTTTTTTTTTTCCAATTTAGGTAATTACCGCAGCGGTCATGGTGCTCAGAACAGAGACTGACCCTGGATGGTGAAAAGTGACAGCCTGTGTAGCTGAGGTGGCACTGTGCTTACACGATTCCTGAATTGGTTGAAATGTGTGCATACCATCATTCATTCTATGAAAATGTTGATCTTTTATCATCTATTACTTATAGATGGGCTATATTTTTATTATTGTTTTGGATTAGTTCAGCAAATTACATCATTTTCTGTGTCTCATTTTTTTTTTTTAGCATATTTGTGATTCAGGGCAGATTCACTGTAAATTTTCTGTTTGTGTATGTGAGGCAGCACAATTTCTTCATATTTCTGTAAACCTTCTTAAATCTCTACATGACCGAACCTACAATCTTGTGTTATATTTTTTGTCCCTCAAAAACAGTGCAGACCTTGTATAATCCAATAGTAGTGGGTACAATCTATGTGGATAAGCCATTATGTTTGTTTATGCCACCAGGTATGAACCACCATAGTAATAAGAGCTATCGCTCACATCTTTGCTGGCTCTTCAAATTCTCCATAAGCATGTTTGTTTCTTAGTTTGTAGTTTTACAGACAGCTGATGTCTTATATTTAAACCCAGTGAAACCAGTTCACTGTTGGATAAGCTAAATACTAGGGGTGGGACTGATGAAAAAAAAAAAAATCTAATTAATTAGAGGCTTTGTGATTAATTAATCTTGATTAATCACATTTTAATCTCATAACAATATTAACCCCAAAAAGCAACATTTTTTAATTTAAATGGATTTTAATGGATGACAGAATCAAATAATAGACAGAGGCATGAATATTGTAAAAAGTCTGGAAAAATGCATTTAATTGCATTTCAATTCAAAACAATAGAAAAAGAAAGAAAATATCTCTGGCCAAAACTGAACAGACCTAAAGTTAAAGTGCCACTCTACTTTTTCAGAACAGTACTGATTTTAAATGGTAAAACAAAACAAAACAAAAAAAACAAAACATGGTTGTGATGCTGACACGTCTTGTCCGTACTCGGACCGAGACTGCCAACGCCAACAGCTCCGGTGGTTTCTGTGCTCACTGCAACATGTTTTGCACTTATATGGCAATGTAAGATTGAAGTGCTTCAGTGGTCTCTCTTTTTTGCACAATTTTCAAAAAACCCCGCTTTTATCAAGGCTGCCATCAGGTAATTTTTTTTTTTTTAAATAAAATTTGCCTTCCATTAGTCCTAGCAACGTGCTTTCATCCGATCGAGCTGTGACATGTTTGCATCAGTGTAATTGGTGTACCAGGAAATAGTGCACTGACAAAAGTTCCGCGGTGTTTGGAATACAAACTGCGATTAAATGCGTTGATTTTTTTTTACACGTTGATATTTTGTAATTAATTAATCGTAATTAACACGTTAAAGTCCCACCCCTACTAAATACATATCTTAACAAAAAATGTATAAATGTATTCCAAGTAATTCAGTGCATAAATAGGGCCTGAACACAATGAGATATTCAAATTTTAGCATTTGTTCTATGAGAAGTCGATGGATATAATATTGTGGATATAATGGATATAATGTTCTTTGTAAGTGCATTTTACTATTGTTATTTTGATCAGATTACTAATTTATTCCCTGGAAGTCCAAACTATCACAGACAAAAACCCAGATACACTTGTTGTTCACAGGTCATGTTCATGAGTGCTCTGATCTGTGTCTGATATCACCCTTGTATCCAGTGGCACTGACGTAAACCTTATATTTCTCCTGACATCAGCCACCTGTAATAATCTTCAAAGCCATCTCTGGTGGAATGTCTGGAGTCATAAAGCCATAACCCTGACCCTGTGGAGGGTTCTACAACCTTCCATCTGTGAGTCAGTCCAGTAAAGATCTCATTTCACTGCAGGTGTTCTATCAAAGTGCTGGCTGGTGTACTTCTGGACTCAGACTCTGGATATGTTAAATGCCTGACTTGCTGCAAAGAGCCAGGCAGTGATTAAACTGCATGCGTGCGCCAGGGCATGATGGTGGGATCTCTCTGCAGCACATCTGAGCCTTGTGTCCAGAGGTGTCATCCAGGGGATTCGCTCACCAGACTCCTCGAGGGCCCTGGTCCTCCCTCTCCTCCTCCTTTCCTTTTTAGTTCCCCACTGCTTGTAATTGAAAATGTATTTATTGCAGGGCCAGGGGCTGGGGCGAGGGAGGCACTGCAGCTTATGAAGATGTGGCTAAGGTGAAGGCTGCAGGGCTTGGCTCCTCTTCAGCACCACCAACTCACTTACACAGTCATTTTTTTCTTTCTCCCTCTTTAAAGGCTGCTCTCTTTGTTTACTGCTCGCTCACGTACTTTTCCCTCCTAACTCCTCTCTGTTTGCTTGTCTTTTCTTTCAGCATCTTGCCTTTCATTTTTGCCCTCCTCTTTCTTTTATCCTTTGTCTCCTTTCATCATTCTTAATTGGCCGTGTATAAGGTCCATTTCAAATGCAAATGGTGTCACTTGGATTGATATAAGTTTTCTGCTGCCAATAGCGATTTGTTCAAAGGAAAGTTTGTCCATTTTAAATTCTGTTTTGTCACTCTGACTGGGTGTCTCTGAAGATTGCCTGTAAAGAAATACATTAACTGTATGAATCAGTGACCTTTTCTACCACATAATTATGTTCTGTCATCCTTTACATGATGAACCATACATTTTGAGTGGATAAAAATTAAGTTTAATTTCTGTTCATGTTATTTCATTGTATTTTTGTAAAGGACTGAGGACGCTGCAGAGACAAATTTCTTAACTCACCTCCTTATAACTTGTACCAGACCTCCTTGCCAAATGTGGATTTGGATAAAACAAGTCTCCGGAGGTTTGTGTGGGAAAGGCCGATGTATGACTGATTAAAAAAATATTCCATTTGCTCAAAGGGAATACCTTTTCCTTTGCATCATGTTGTCTGCAGTCTTTGGTAGTCTGAGCACTCTAATCTCAATTACTTTATTATACTGGAGCAAAACTGCAAGACAAAAATGGCCTTTCCCCTCAACAGACCTCTTGAGGGGCCCTCATAAAGTGTGACTATGTTTTATGAGTTCCCCTCTCATTCCCAGGTCTGGCTCATTGGGGAGTGGAGTGCACCGACTGGGCCTCCCTGCTTTATCAGACCTGTGGACGGGATAGAAGGGGGGGGGGNGGTAAATGAGGTGCTGGGAACTTTCTCTCAGAAATCTTCTTGGTGTTTGTGCAGGCACCAGGTACTGTAAGAGCAACGTAATCTGAAACATATGGCTCATGGCCTTTGGTTCAGTGTGTATTATACTGCAGATAATGCCCACAGCAGTGTTTCCTTGAATTTGATATTTGATATTTTCTTAGCTTAGTAAAGACTCTCAAACAGCCGTTTACACTAGCAGCTCTTTGAAGTCCAATGGAACAGAAGCCCCTGACTCATAGCTATGCAGTGTTTTACATGTCTGGCTTTTCTACCCATTTTCCAAAAATATTCCCAATAGAAAGTATTTCTGTGTTATGCTTTGTATATAGAGCAATGATAAGTGGGGTTTCTTAGTTCATTGTTATCGAGTCAGAAGTAACAAAACAGCTGCCCAAAGTCAATGTCTAGTGGTTCTTCCTGATGTTGCAGCAGAGATTTTAAAATCTTCCTTCTCACAAGAGAACTTGAAAAAAACTGTGTGTGGTTGGCACCAGGAAGGACTACAGGGCATCTTTAGCATGCTCTATTTCCTCTCCTTCCCTACATCTGTCTCTGCTTTGACCAGATCTGCCACTAAACCAGTGAAAATCATCAGCAGGTTTGCTTAAGGCAGCACAAAGACGTGATTTCTTTTGAGTGAAAAACATTGGAACATCCGGAAAAAAGGCTTTGCCTTTTGTTGAGAGAGGTACTTGGGGTTGATGGCACGGCAGTAGGCCTTGGTTGGGGATAGTTATCACTAGAACCTGTTGCCATTGCCTCCAAGACACACTGGCTAAAAAAAGAAGCACTCCTGGAGTCTGTCAGCTGTTGATGGAGTTGAGCTAATAGTAAATACTGAAGGTTTGAGAACACAATGGCTAACTGAAAACAAAAAATCACCCTAGCAGATGGTTGATAGGTAACTCTCTGAGGGTATACATTTTATTTCTAAAATAAGATAGAGAGCCTGCACTACAATGAAATTATAGCCGCCAGCATTGTCCATGTAACAATTCTTTGATTTCTCTATGACGAATCCCAGTAACCCAGACACTTGGCAGACCAAAGTGAGACACTTTGCGCTATAGAGTTCGCCTGCACATGAGAAGCCAAAGGGAACCTTTAAAACGAAGCAAGATGTAATGCAGCTTTTTTATGCTCATTCTGGGCCTGTGATAGCTGCGGTGGCATGGATTTGTATCCCAGCTACACTGAAAGGACTGCTGAACTGGATGAAGCTTTAAAGTGAAGCAAGAAAGCTCTGGAAAATCGGCCCTCAAAGGCACATTTCAACTGGAAAGCATTTCTTTTAAGCTGTCACTCCTTGGTCGTTGACAATCCTATTATGGCACCAACTTATTGTAATTAAGGAGGAGAAGAGATATATAGACACAAACACATTCATCGGGCCATCAAAGACACAAAGAACCGTGTTGTTGTTCTGCGTTGGGGGGCAAACAAAGTGCTGAGCGGCCAGATCACCTTATTTGCATTGACATGTGAGTGATGTAAATGGTATCCAGAAGCCAGTTTTCCTTTCTTTCCTTTTCTGTCCTTCCATGCCTTCACTTGCGGGCACAGCTTTAAAGAGACACAATGGAAAATAGGTTTTATGGCTTTTCTTCTCTCCAATTTTTAAAGGTCAGAGAAATGGGGGCATCAAAAGAAAATCCTGAAGAGGTAACGATTCCCTCACCTCATCAAGCCTCTGCTAAGGTCTCAATAAGTTTTGCACTGAAATTGCGCCCAAAGCTCAATTTAAAGCCTCTAGGTAA
Source organism: Chelon auratus (assembly GCA_030220025.1). Lineage (NCBI taxonomy): Eukaryota > Metazoa > Chordata > Actinopteri > Mugiliformes > Mugilidae > Chelon > Chelon auratus. Next base: position 5,738 of record JASGAT010397325.1, on the reverse strand, counting down.
GGATTGTGAACGGCAAATCCATATGCTGCTATTTATTTGCGCCACAATAAGAGGATTGTGTTTCTTTCTTCTTCAGTCCCTTCACAATGGGTAGCTTTTGAAGCAGTTTAAGGAGTCCTTGAGAGTGCCATCAGCTGCCACTGTGGTAACTGAGAGATATCCAGAAATTTAGGGACTGTGACAGAAATACAAAGCCCCATGTGCATTGTGGGTAAGAATTGGGCACATGTGGTTATTATGCAAATTGTGTTCTCCTTGGGCCCAATGAAACATGACCTTTGAGCTCTGTTTTCCCGACAACCTCCCTCACTGCAACACCAATTACGTTTAAAACATTTAATGAAAATTAAACAAACCTGCGTCTGCAATTTGTGCTAAAATCACTGGCTCTTTATTTAACATGTCAGGTTCAGGGGTCACGGTCCTGCAGGCTGCTCATAAATTTTAGTCTGCATATTTCTGCACCTGATACTCTTCTTAACCTGATCTGATTTCTATTCTGTGCAGACCTGTCCTGTGTTACAAATTATGGTGCTGAAAAGGTCAAAATATCGAGGGTCAGACTGCTGACACACAAATACACAGAGATACTCCTTCACTGCTTCTCCACACCTCCGGTAGCTGCATTTAGGGGCTTCACTCACTCTCTGAAAACCTATCTACACAGACTTCTAATACCCTAAACATCATAATTGGTCAGTGGAGAACTGCCTATTGTGTCTCAATTTCAGTGCATTCCTTTATGTTTAAATCACACTTTTTTTTGGCTGGATCTCAATCATTGTAATGTTGGATAATTTCAAAATTTGACTGCAATTTTACATTGTGGAAACCTGTCTCCTAGAAATTTTGTTTTAACAGGATGCATATCAATCTTCATGCATTATGTTTGGTGGCAGTGTTGCATTGTGAGAGACATTGTATCACCAAAGACTAATGAAACTTATGTCTGTGTAACTGTAAAAAAAAAAAAAAAAGGAATACAAACATACCCATCGGCTGTTGCTGTGCTGCGTGCTACATTTTAATATTCATTCTGCTTATTCAACATTTAACATCAGAACACAAAATCTAAGGTTAATTCATTCTTAAACCAGTTTTAGAGAGAAACAATAAAATAAATTTACCACATCTCTGTTCTCCTTTTGTTAAAACTATCATAAAACACATAGTAAATACTTTATGGAGAGAAGTACAATTGTAACCATAAATTTCCAGTTTGAAATGTAATGGATGAAAAGGGGGAAGTTAGAATAAGTCCAGTTTGACTTATGGGATAAAGACATCAAATTCCAAAACGCAGTGTTTTGTTTTTTTTGTTTTGTTTTTTTTCCCAAAATATTTTTATTGGAAACGTATATACAATACAATACTTCCAATCACAGAAATACAATTTTATTTTTTTAAACATACATGCATATGTACACGGTCAAATATACACAAAACAAAACAAGAACTAATAATTAAACTAAATATTTAAATTGAATTACAGAGTACCGTGTAATAAACAATGAACAACCCCCCCACCCACGCCCCCACTCAGCTCATCATGACCAACACACATAATACTGGTTATTTATGCAATATAAAAGGTATAACAATAACAGCCTCTGGGAGATAGAAGGATATTTAGCAGATTTCCAATGTAACAACATGGCATTTATCACATTTGTCTTCCACTTAGCGGTAGAGTTCAGATAGTCAGACCTTAAATTGAAGTCCAAGATGAGCACAAGAGGTGGTAGATCATATCCTCTCTATGGTCTGTTCCCAGAACTCTTCATGTATTTGTATTCCCAGTTCTCTTTCACCCCAAATAAAAGCAGAAATGATCTTAACCAGTGAGTCAAAAAATGTTTTGGCAGAAAAAGAGGAATTGACTGAAATAAAAAGAAAGATAATGGGAGTGAAATGAGCAGATGCAAGGCTAGATAAAGAACGAGTCACGTTAATACCTAGGTATTTAAACCCTAAACTGAAGATAAATCTGACTGATGAAAATGACATGCTGCATTACTTATGGGAAAAAAACTCATTTTTTCCAAATATAATTTAAAACCTGACAAGGTGCTGAAGTTCTCCAGAATTCTTATAACAGTAGGGATAGAAAGTTGTATACAATAAAGGATCAGTTATATACAATAACAAATTATTCACATATTCACCTGCAGAGCAAATTTTGGGTTAGGTACTTGCACAAGGCCCCTCAACCATGGACATGGGGATTGGGGAAGCTAACCTCTAAACTCCAAACTCCAGTTATTTCTATTTTTATAATTGCATAGTCATGCATTTTACCAACCTTCTGTTGTTGGAGCAAACCTCTGTTCTTCAGTCAATAAAAATCATGTGTTATAAATGCTGCTGTCTGGAGGCCCAGAATTTCTAGCAGTACCTCTGTACATGCACATGAACGCGCACTTTAAAAACACAAACAGTATTTCTCACTAAAAGGGTACATCACAGGCTCGGCCCCTCTGTGAAGTTTGGCCTCTGTGATTATTTACACTGTGCGTGAAAGAGGAGGGCTGGCTGTGTCTTACTGTAAATCACCACAAGGGAGTCAGAAGAGGCCCTTAATGAATTGGTGTTAATGAGCTGGTAACTCTGCTCCAGCCCAAAGTGCCACAGTAACCCTGCTCCCTTGGCTTCAAGACAGCACAAATATATACGGTACAATATCACACCGAGCGGAATGCATGCGTTTGGAGAAGAAAGCAGTCATACATACTGTATATACATACAGACGTCACATCGTATACAGATACACAGACAGTCCCACACACACTCCCGGATATGCATGTTCACGCTCATGTACAAAATGCACACATGCACAAACACCCAGACATACACACTCTCAATCCTAACACATACTCAGTCAATCAGCGTCTCACTCCTGGGCTATACAGGCCCCTGGCTTAGAGGCAGTTAATCTTCCTCATGTTGACATGTACTTGTGGACTGCGTACACCTAGCTGAGCTGCTGAACAGATCGAGAGTCGAATAACATTTGCGAATAATTCTCACTGTTGGCTTTTTCCTTAATGTAGAGCCAGGTGCCAGGGCTTTACCACATTTCACATAAGGTCAGTTATCAGGCAATAGCAGAAAAGTATTAGTTTTAGTATTACTATTAGTAGTTTTGAAGTTATTTCTTGTATTTCCTTAAAAATTCGAATTCCCGTGTTGTGATATCCTCTCTCTTCTCCCTCCTTTTCTGTCTCTACCCAACTGGCCTTAGGCAGATGGGTCCCTCCATATGAGCAGGGTTCTGCTTAAGTTTTCTTCCTGTTAAAGGGGAACTACTGTTTTTTACAACCTGGACATTATTTCTAGCATACAATGTGGTATATACGGTAAATAATTAGATCAACGTATATCAATATGGCGGGAGTGACAGGGCACCGAGACACAGCCTCTAAATAACGCAGACGAGTTTCGCGGCAGATAATGTGTTATTTAGAGGCTGCGTCTCGGTATGGTTCATCCACGTCAGAATCGGAAAAATATTCAGCCATGTTGAAAAAACTAGCAGTAGCAAATTACAGGTAAACAAGCCGACTGTTGCGGGCGCCGCTCAGAGATGGCATCATCCAGGTCAGAAGACATCGTCTGGGGTCTGTAGGTCAATCTTCAGACCCCAGACGATGATAACAGGTAACTCCAGACAAAATATTGGTGAAATTAACTAGTTTCGAGGCAGATAATGCATTATTAGAGGCTGCATCTCAGTGCCCCGTCACTTCTGTTAAATGGACATATGTTGATCTAATTATTTCCTAAACGAGTGCAAATGACACAAAAGTTATTTTGGTGAGTAAACAACCGTATTTTATGCTAGAAATAAGGTCCAGGTTGTAAAAAACAGTAGTTCCCCTTTAGAAGAGAGTTTTTCCTTGCCACCATCTCCTTCAGGCTTGCTCTGGGAATTTCAGGCTAAGTCTCAGACCGGATTTTGTAAAGCGTCTTGAGACATTGTTATTGACGCTATATGAATAAAACTGAATTGATGTGCAGCATTGTTCTCAATTTCTATATTGTTCTTCTATTTCTATATTACTTTATTTTTTATGTGAAGACACGCAGCATCATTATGAATTTTATCTGTATGGTCATTGGACCATACAGATAAAATTCTTCACATAAAAAATCATCCATTTACTGTTATTTTTGAGATATTTAGCCTTCCACATTTTCCAGAAAGGGGAAACTAATAAAAGACAATCTTTGATAATTGTGCATCTACTTTTTGCTTTGATAGGATTTTAGTCTTGAAAAGAAATGAACTGAAGTACTTAATTTGCATTATGTTTATGGCTGCACAAACACAATTAAGGTAAGTTCCTATACATATTACATAGTAATTGAATGACTTTGTCTTTTGGAGCAGACGGTTGTTGAGACAGGATACCAGCCTGCCCTCTGCCAGGAGGACAAAAGCACTCTCTCTGCACCCGCACAACGTAGACTGTAAGCAAATCATGCCAGGGCTGATGCTAAGCCAGATAAGCCAGCTCTACACTTCTTCACAGACACACGCACTCGCCACCCTCTGCCTGATTCTCCTGATTCAGCTTGGAAAAAAAAAGAGACCCACCTATGGAGTTTGACTCACCTGAAGGTGTGTGAGTGTGTTGGGGGNAATACATGAGGTTGAGAGCATTCTGCTGTTCTGAATGTGCATGTGCACACTGAAATGTGTGCCCCCACCTCCTGTTGGAGGCCTATTAATGGAAGATGCTGTTAAGTGATTTTAGAGACTTCGCTGGAAATTGAGGTGAAGGAAGAAAGATGGCTGCCCGCAAGGTGCTTTAATAGTCCCTGACAGTGCCAGTGCTTTATAGCTAGCAGCTGGTCCAGGTGTCAGCCTCTGCCTGAGCACGCATACAGTATGCACATGTACACATACACCTCCTGCCTCATTAAGGCTGGTTCTAACAGGGGGGCTCTTTGCAGTTTTGAGCCGAGTCTGATGCAGTGTGTATTTTCAGCCTGTGTGAACATACTTTAAACTGCTAGCTGTTTGCCTGGGAGGGGAGGAAGAGAGGAAAACAGGCAGTGATTGGGTTGGTTGTCATGCTCAGGCATTCACATTGCCATTTGTTGTGGCATATAAAATACCCCCAGAAATAACTGCTGTGTTTATAGTTTCTGTTCCCAGCGCTAGACAGAGTTTTACAGTCCGGCGTTTACAGTCAAATTTGTGTTCTTGTGTATGCGACCTTTGACTGTGTTGCCTTTTTTTTCCTTCTTTATACTAACCAGGGTGAATGTCATTAGCATAAGCATTTTCTGTGTTTTCACAGTGTGTTTAACACTTTGGTACATGGAAGTCCACGCCCTAAATTCCCTGGATAATTAAAGTAGGAGGGGATTCTTGCTGTGTCATGCAAAAAAGGGCTTTACGTTTTTAGTTTTTAATAATCTTTTAATTCTCAGAACTCAACAACAAATGTTTCCTAACTGGACCCACTGAATGTAGGAACAACAGAGGGAGACCTCCACATGCAATAATTGTAATTTGGCTATAAGTAGCTTAACTAGCGAGGGGAAGAAATGGGGGCGACATGCTGGAAATAAGGAGCACCAAGGGGGAAGGAATACAAGAGATTATCAGTTTGGAGGGCACAGCCTTACTGGTTAGCGCTTTGGGCTTGTGACCGGAGGGTTGCCGGTTCGAACCCCCGACCGGTAGAAAGCGGCTGAAGTGCCCTTGAGCAAGGCACCTAACCCCTCAC
>JASGAT010397323.1:0-20376 GCA_030220025.1 Chelon auratus | reverse complement strand
AGGGGAGGGGCCTCTGTGGATCATCCCACAGATTCTTGATCAGTTTGGGATCTAGTGAATTTGGAGGCCAGGTCAACACCTTGTGATGTTCTTCATGTTTTTTTGTTTTTTTTTTAGTTGTTCCTAAAGCATTTTTGTGTGTGTGCCTGTGTCAGACTGCATCCTGCTGGGGATGGCTGCTGCCTTTAAGGAGTGTCATCACTGTGGGGTGGGGGTACCTGGTCTGGTCTAGGTGGGTGCTACATGTCTAAGTATGACATAGTCCAAAGGTTTCCCACCAGAATACTGTACTGTCACAAGACGGTCAATGTTATTTACTCTTGTGAGTGGTTTTAATGTTGTGGCTGATTGGTGTATCAAAAGAAGGACAACAAAGTTGAGGTATTGGAGTCGCCATCATAGAACTGAAAAAGTGCGTGCGAGCAAGGTGACCTACGGAGGAGGAAGGGGCTAGAATCCCTGCTACTCACTGTCAGAAGCTTGTGTAAGGCCACATAAATGCTTGACCCAAAACCCAAACACTTTAAAGGCACTGGTACTAAATCCTAACAAAGAGTATGTATACTTCTGACCCGCTGGGAACGTGATGAAAGAAATAAAAATAAAATGTATTTGGCTGAGGTGTGTGTAAACTTCTATCTTCAACTGTATACTGCTGGTATCGAGGACAACATAGAATAGGGGTTTGTAAATTACCAGCTTCTGCATGGGCCTTCTTCTCGTCCACGGTGGTGCTGATGTCATGGAGATCAGAATAAGCTCGGATTAACCGCCAAAGGAAACTTGAGTTGTGTCCAAACTAGAGAAGGATATGAAAATGTAAAGCGACGCCGTTCTGTGTTTAGCTACGGGGACACAAACACTGGTACACTCAATGTATACACACCTCCTCTCTCTGCTGCAAAAGAATTTCGAGACTTTCCTTTTTGTCGGACTCGCTGCCCCGATGTAAACGGTCAATCCTCTCGAGGAGGATGGATAACGCATCCGCAGGCCGTTCTTCGTCCTGCTGTTCCACATCACTTGGTAGTTCGTCTTCTGAGTCCGTCAGTGCAGTCATATACCTGAAAACATAAACAAATGACAAATAAAAAGGTTTGCCGTCACTGACGTGGATTAGAAAGTTGTATTGTTTGTTTATGGGCAGTTTGAATTCAAATGTTGCCTCAAATGTTTCTCTAAATCGCAACACAATCGCCAATCTCAGAGCATCGTCTACTTGTGAGGTAGAATGAACTCATCTCCCCTGAGTAGCTTTTCAGATTAATCCTGTCTTACCGAGACTTTTATGAGCCTCCTCCTGCCAGGCGCTGATTATAAAAGATCGATCTTCACTGCTCGTTTACACACAAATGGCACCAGGTCTGTTTACATAAATTGGGCACCTAATTGTTTATAAAAATGCTTGCTGTAAAGAAACGTCTAAATGCGGACACCTGAAGGCTTTTCCACAAATACGGGGGAGGCTTGTTTTGCTGGGTGAGGCACGCAACACTTAGAAGTTTTATGATGCCTTTTGAACGACATGCAAGCATGCACCGACACCCTAAGCTAACACTTAAGAAGCAGGGCAAGAAAAATAGCTATATTAACGGTATAGACAGAAATGAAAGACACAGACAAAGGTAAAAATATGAAAAGCCCCAATTAAGTGTTGGCAGCGGGTGCATTTGCGTCACTGGTGGTTTAGAGAATAATTTCGGCTGTGAGCCAAGGTTCTATAGGGATGTGTCAGAACCCGCCACAGACTGAAACACCAAGGACCCAACAGGTGCCTCGTGCCAGAGGCTGCCTGCTAACTCCACCCCATAACACACACCTTCAACCCTGAGAGCCATGATTGCAAGAGTAACATAAGGACATTTGAGCGGCAGAGACTTTGCTCGGTAAAAAAAAAAAAAAAAAGAAAAAGTGAAGGCCAACAACAGTGCAATAAAGGATAAACTGTGTTCTAATTAAGAGCACGTCCCAGTTAAATCAGCAGGTTTTTGTGATGAAACACAGATAAATCAACTAAGAACTTGTGGGTATATTTTGAAATCAATGCCACAGAAAGCCAGAAAAGATTTAAAGAGAACAACTAAAAAAAACCTAACCGCAAAAGTGTGTGCAATCTTTTATAATTGTGTCTGTGGCTGCGTTCAGAATTAAGTTTGCATGTAGTTCGTGTGAAATACTACACACATGTCTTCATTTGAAGTGACCCCAAATAAATCTCAGCTGTTCTTGAAGGATTTTTTCCTGCATGCTAATACAAGACCTCACAAAGGGTCTCGGTGAGGAGAGGGCTACAAAAATTTGATATATCAAGATCATCACCTACGACTGGAATATCAAAAACAGGAAGTCTTTAGAAAATTTCACAAGAAGACAAAAAGTAAAAGTAGTCGGGGAAGCTGTCCAGAGGCTGCCGCTTTTCCAGGAAAGTACTAGTTGCTCCCCATGCATTACAACTATTTCTTTATTCTTCATCTGACCAGCCTCCCTTGACAGGAAGGGGGTAGCGTGGCAAAACCCAAGCTTCGTCTGACGAGAAACACGCCCAAGCCTTAACTCTAATCTTTGTAAAAACACAGAGTAATTCTCCCCAAACCGCAAGGGTAAACGCGCATTGGTCTGATTGGACCACGACTGAACTTTTTGACCCAAATTCCAAGAAGTACATATGCTGCAAAAACAACACAACGCAGCAACAAAAGAACACCGCGCCCAGGTTGAAGCACGGTGGTCTCGGCATCATATTTAGGAGCTGCTTTTCCTTAGCTGGAAGTGGAACTGGGGATTTAGTGATGAACAAGGGAATCAAAGCTTGCAAATCAACAAAAGCAATGCTTCCGTAAAAAAGATGAATGTTTTGCATTGACCTAGTCAGAGTCAGGTACGAGCCTCCTATTGGATAATTACTGCATGGGTGATTATCTTTCAGCTTACAGCATGTTATTAACCCCAACTGATGCAGTGAGGGTCAAATCATTGGCATGCATCAAGCAAAGAAAACATCTAAGGAGATTGTAGAAACTACTAAACTTGAACTGTCCAAACTGGAAGGATAGTGGGGAACCAGTGCATCAGGGTAAGAAGAGAGGCAGATGAAGTGATGCACCCATCATGCCTAGTGTCTACTGTACGAGCCTGTGGGGGCAGTGCTATGATCTGGGGTTGCTGCAGTTGCTCAGGTCTAAGTTCAGCAACATTTTGTGCTCAAAGAATGAGGTCAGCTGACTACCTGAATATACTGAATGACCAGGTTATTCCATCAATGGATTTTTTCTTCACTGATGTTCACGGGCATATTCCAAGATGACAATGCCAGGATTCATGGAGCTCAGAATGTGAAAGAGTGGTTCAGGGAGCATTTTCACACATGGATTATCCACCACAGAGTCCAGACCTTAACCCCATTGAGAATCTTTGGGATGTGCTGGAGAAGGCTTTGTGCAGAGGTCAGACTCTCCCATCATCAATACAAGATCTTGGTGAAGAATGAATGCAACACTGGATGGAAATAAATCTGGTGACACTGCAGAAGCTTAATGAAACAATGCCACAAAGAATGCGTGCTGTAATCGAGGCTAAAGGTGGTCCAATGAAATATTAAGAGTGTGTGACCCTCTAGGAACAACTGAAAAAAAAAACAAAAAAAACTTGAAGAACAAAACAAGATCTTGACCTGGCCTCCACTTTTTTTTGGCCAGGCAGTTTATATTAATAATGTATCAAAACACATGTTTTTACTGCCCCCTCAAGTGGCAGAAACTTTTGTTGATACCCAGGAGGGTATTCAGTTGAGCAATTGTACAATACAACATTTTATTTGTAAAAGGAAGACAGAATTATCTTAAGTTACATAGTCCCACGTTTTTCAAGGTTGACGTTTTCCACCCAAATAATTGCTGGTAGTATCAGAGAATAGCTGAAACATTCATTAGTTTATTGAGAAACAAAGACTCATTGTAACTACAAAAAGAGCTAGACTTTGCATTAACTTTATTTTAATCTCCATCCGTTTTTATACCATCATTTTGGGATAGTGTACCAAAGCCTTCCTACAATATCCCTCTCTACTCTAACCCCTGAGCAAACCCTAAAATCTACAGCCAAGGATCATATCACTTATTGGCCAATACACCCCAGCTTAAAAAATCTGAATGGGTGCGCTTTTGTGTTTACCTAGACTGTCTTTTTAGTCTGGCCGCAATGTATTAAAGCGCACGCATCTCAACAAAAAGGCCTTGCATTTAGCTATAGTAAGACAGTCACGTTTTTGGACTTTCATTCATTCCCTAATTCATTCATCCCTTTGTCCTTTTATTCATTCAGTGGCCTGTTGCCCCCCTCTCCCTCCCTGCCTGCCGTTATTTGTACTTAGTGGAGCTGGAGTACTGAGTGATCAGCGAATTCCTGTCACGCCATTCCACGGCTCATGAATCACTTGAGTTGAAAGAAAAAAGAAGCTAAGTATCTATTTGCATTGCCGTGTAGGTTTATGTAACCTCCAGTATATATAGTATATATGTACGGAACCAATATTATACATGAAATATTACTAGTACTACACGGAGGGTGTATTCACTCTAGGAGATCTGTTCCATGCCCAAGCTCCTTCCCCCCCCAAAGCCCACTTTCATTTCAGGATTTTACACAAGTTTATAATGGGCATACTGGCTGAACCGGTTTATATAAATATATATATATATATACACTGATCAGCCACAACATTAAAACGACAGGAGAAGTAAATAACATTGACCATCTTGTGACAATTCAGTGTTCTGCTGGGAAACTTTTGGACCTGGCATTCACACAACGCTTTGGGAACAACTCAAAAAAGCCTCCAAATTCACTAGATCCCAAACTGATCAAGTATCTGTGGGATGATCCACAGAGGCCCCTCCCCTCAACCCACAGGACCCAAAGCCCCCCACCTATCAACATTCTGTTGCCGGGCACCACAGGACACCCTCAGAAGGCCCATTAAGGCACAAGGGAGGACCTAGACAATATTAGGCAGGTGGTCATAACGTTATGATTGGAGTATACTGTAGTTGTGAGCATCAGCATAACCTGTGGGACAATTTCTTCGTGGCACATCTACCTACAAAATCCACTGCAAAAGAGAAGAAATTGACTGAAATAGGTAGAAAAAGAAAAGAGAAGCGGTGACGTCCTTGAGTATTAAGTGTGTCACACTTTTCCATCTATGGGTAGGCCGAAGCTTAAACTTTTATTTTCAGCAGGCTGTGTGCTCCCCGGGTCAGATCGGCTGTTCAGTAAACAGACCCCAATGAGGGGATATCTCAATAGGGCTTAGTAATGGTAGTCTCCTCGGTTACCCCGTTCAAAACAAACCAGCGTTACCATCCCAACATCACCGGGCCTTGGAACACGCAGGCCAGCTTATTCAGTGTCTGGTGACAGGACCAATGAAAGGCCGCTGTGCAACAATGGCTGACTGCCTGGAGAGAGTCCAGTTGTTTATTCTCTATGTCCCCAAAAGGCTCTGGCCTGGGACGGACTCTTTAGACGTTAACTCCCACTTCCCCTGTTCCTGGACAACCAACGTGACAACATCACGGGCTTTCTCCGCTTTGTGGTAAGCAATACGGGTGGAAAAAAAACAACAACCTGTCATTAATTTCTCAGAGACACAAGATGACATTACAAGCCAGCGATGAATGCATCGATTCATCCCATGTGTTTACGTCGTCAAGCCAGTTTCATCTCCAGTGCGCAACCATAAATAGTACGACTAGGATGTGGTTAAACGTTGGTCCTAAAATAGCAGGAGGAAGAAAACAAGCGTGGAAACTAGGGGTTGTACACAGTTGTACACAAATTACTTACAGCTTGTAATGTGTCCAAATAGTAAACAGGCAATTAATACATATAAAGAGATGAAAGGAAAGAGGCAAAGAAGGAAAGAAAGTAATTTATAATTTACCACTGAAAGGATTCTGTTACAAACAAAAGTCACGAGGCTCTGTGTATCACAGAGGAATCTTTTATCTTATTTATCATTTTTAAATTATGAGTACAAAGAGCATATATAAGATGTCATATTTTCCTCTTACAGATCACTGTCAATGTATATTACAACTATCTGCGTGTGGATACATTGCACAAACATTTTAGTCTTTGACAGTCAGATGACTTGACAACAGGCTGGCAGTAGATGACGCAGCAGATCATATGAGACCCGCAATTGTTCTGTTACGAAACTAAAATGAATGTCAACCAGCACCTTGCGCTCCACTAAAAGCTTTTCAGAGAAGTTGGCACTGAAACTAAAAAAGTAGAAAAACCCCGGTGACATCCTGGATGTAAAGAAGTGTAGGACTGTAGAGTTCACAGAGACAACAGGGGAAGAAGACAACCCTATAGAATATGTAAACATTACATACTATATGTGAGTATGAGTGTCAACTTTCAGCGTGTTTGAGAGCACTCACTCGTCATTCATAAAGTTGCTAACTGGGGAAGTAGGTTTTTTTATAGCTTGCAAATTTAAAATACTGTATAAAATACTTTGCCTGCTCTTGATTTGAGCAATATTAGTGATAAAAGAGTTTCAGCTACAATTATATAAAGGAAAGAATTGTTGCGGTTATTGGCCAGCTGCAAAAAAAAACCTGGAAAAGTTACCAAGACATTTATTCTCTCTTCCAATGAATGGTAGAAAAAGTAGGCGGAAAATAAAACATATAACAGATTTCTGCCCAGTTACGTTATAAATAAAATCTATGGGAGACGTTGAGGGTCACAGTCTCTATAGATGCAGTTCAGAAGAAGGCCTGGATGACTGAGGAAGCTCTCAAACAATGCATGGTATACACTGCACTCTCAAAGTCAGTATTCGTGTGCGTTTGGCTAAAAGCCTTTCACGGAGGAATGAATCTGAGTATATAGACGTGAATGTCTTGGATACAAACAGCTGCGGAACAACATCCACGTGACGTCACGGAGAAGCCAGATTAAAGCTTTTAATCACAAAGCAGACAATGAGCTCCCTCTTCTCCTTCTACACATTTCTGTGCGTGTTGATCAGGCTTGCCCGCCAATACACAAAACTCCTGCTTAAATCTGCTTAAATCAACAACTATCCAATGTCATAAATGCTATTTTTTTGGAAAAGGAAAAAAGAAGTGGGAATATCCTTGAGCTACATCAACGGGATGTGAATAAACTCAGTGGGAACTGTTCAGGGAATTACAAGTTCCTACAAGACACCTTTAAATGAGGCCTCTGACAGCTTGGCACGCAGATGGCGTGATTGATGGGACTCCTTAGCTGCAGAAAGGTAGCTTTGAGGAAGTCATTGTGACACATGAGGAGTGAATAAACTTAACAGCTGGAACTTTCAACCTTGAACCCTGTTTTGATCGACACTACCCTGATCCATAATTCTGACACTATGTCAGACTAATTGTTGTTGTTGTTTTTTTTGTTTTTTTTTGCAGAAGTAATATGCACTTCTCTAGTCTCCCGGATACTGGAGCTATCTTGGCAGCTCTGGTCACACTTGAAGTATCTGTGTAAACACGCAGGACAACGCTGTTTTATAAAAAAAATAATCATTTCAGTGTATGTCCTTTATCAAGCAATTGTGCAAGTTGGAAAAACATTTTAACGCAAACGCTAGAAATCATTAAGCTTGTAAAAGCAATCATCTCCACAAAGGTGTGAAAAATGTGCCTTTGCCTAATTATACGCGCGTCTGTCACGTTCTGCAGCAGAGCTCCCAGCAGGATTTGTTGACGGCCCTGTTCATACTTGCATGATGCCCCCTGTTGGAGCTCCGCTTCCACACTAATGCTGTTATTTGCAGTAGCCTAATTTCTGGACAGCAAGTATGCAATATGCAAACAAATGTCGAAGTCGGATGTCTGCAAACTTACATTGTGCACCAAGCAACAAATGCACTAATCTGGCTAATCCTAAATGCATTCTTTCAGTGAACTTGTAATGACTTATCCCCAATGCTTAAAATCTGGGCTCTTAAGGGGATATTGTGTAGTGATACCGCGCTCCAGAAACAAGCCGGCTAAACAGACACGAAGAGTCCTTTAAATCGATGTGAGGATTAAGGATGTTAACCGGCTGCTCTGGGGGAACGTTACTCACCCCCTAAAGGGCTGGAATTTCTTCTCTGCCCCATTCCCACTAACCCCCACAGCCTCTGCTTATACAAATAACAGAGCGGCAGAAAAAAAGGCTCTTTAATTATACAAGGTGCGTGTGTGCATGGGGCGATTTCTTTTTAAGTATAATAACCCGAACTGTTATTAGGAGCATTTGATGCGGCCGACGGCTGTCACTCAAAGCCTGTGAACCGCATCTGCTAGAGGGCAGTCTTACGCTTCCATCGGCTCTTCCAGCCAATGAGGACGGTGCTGGTAATTTAAGTAGAAGGAGGGGGTGATCAGAAATGTTTAATCATCATGAGTCATGACTTTTCACATCGGTTCTGTGTCACTGCTGGGAGGAAATAGATCAGAAGGGTGTAAATACTGACAAACATTGCAACCCAATTAGCTTAAAACTTCTTAAAAAACATATAACACAACCTCGACAAGGAACGTGGGCATGCAAGACACAGAGAAACACAACACTGATTTATTATTAAGGGTGCGCTGGGTGTTCAGGTGGATTGTTTTATGTTGTCAGTGGTTGTAAAAAAAACTGCTGCAAGGCAGTTGATTAATCATTGCGAGGACAGTAACAATCATACAGCTCTGATCTAAGGCACACTGCAGCTAAAAGCTGTGGTTAAGATGTCAAGCACAGCTGCACCCAGTGTTGTGATGACTTTTTGGCACTTTACATGCTCTACTTCCTGCACATACGAAGCAGGGGTCGATCCAGGTTAAGCAGGCGAGTGACAGACAAAATCTCCATCCAGATCTTAGCAGAGATCTCAACTTAATGAAATATTCATTATAAAGTAGCCGCTCTCTGATTTGTTGGCTGGATTTGACGCAGTTATGAGGATTTTGCGTGTTGAGACCGAATCCGCTCGCGCACAATCAAAAGTACCGTGGGCCCTAGAGTCTGAGTGAGTGCTGAAAATATTAAGGCCTCAGATTAATCATATTTTTAACTCCTGATATTTGCTTTCTTAAGATGAGATTTCAACTGGTAGCCCATTCAAAAGAAACACATCTGTTGTTTATGTTATTCAAATTTGGCCTGAGTTCAAGGCGTTTGGCTGTGGATGGAGGTGGATGACTGGGCATGCGGTACTTGATTAGTCTGGTATTCTCCACAGCACCTGAGGCAAATGTACATACTGTCAAAACTATAATTTAGTGCATAAAAATGTGCAGGCAAGTTTAACTGGTAAGGTAGGAGGGCCAGAACCTTCTTAACTCACTGTACTGATCAACAGATAAAATTGTTTAAGTGGAAATGCACCTGAGATTAACTGCCAATTTGTCACCTATTGACATATTTATATGATGTCTGTTTTTCTTGTGTTTATTGACTGGAATTCTTTTCACCGAGAAACGACTAGATCCCAGTTATTTGTTTAGTTGAAGCATATATTGATGACTTGCAGAAAAAACGTGTTAACCAGTATTAATAAAACTACATATAAAGTTATACACCAATCAGGCATAACATTATGACCACATTCCTAAAATTGTCTAGGTGTCTCCTGTGCCTCCAAAGCTGTTGTGCCTCATCAGAGAATGGACAGGGGCCTTCTGAGGGTGTCCTGTGGTGTCTGGAAGGGGACAGACTGCTGTTCGTGAGGGCCTTTGAGTCCTATGGGTTGAGGAGAGGGGCCTCTGTGGATCAGGCTAGTTCGAGTGCATCCCACAGATACTTGATCAGTTTGGGATCTAGTGAATTTGGAGATTTTTCATGTTGTTCCTAAACCGTTTTTATGTGTTTTCTGCTGAGAATAGCTGCTGCTATCAAAGATTGCACTGTCACAAGATCAGTGTTACTTACTTCTCCTGTCAGCGGTCATAACCTTGTGGCTGATCGGTATATAGCAGGTTTACAGCTATTTTAAAATCTTTTACAATAAAAACTGCTGAGCAGTTTCATTCCGACAACTCACGAACTACAGCAAAGCATTGCAAACAGTGGAGTCTGCTGGACAAACTGTGTAATGATGACAAACATACGGCCCGTGGGCCAAAACCGGCCCGCCAGAGGGTCTAATCTGGCCCGCAGCATGAATTTGTGCAAAAATCACATAGACTGCAATTTTTTCAAGGATAGTTTATTAAATGTAAACATTCTCCTAATTTATTTGTTGTTTTTTGCACTAAAACAATTGGAAAAAATCTGGAGTCGTCGTTACTTATAGGTTATTATGCTGTTATCTTACCGGCCCGGGCCACTTGAGATCAAATTGGGCTGTATGTGGCCCCTGAACTACAATGAGTTTGACACTGATCCTGATCGAGTACATTTAAGCTTTGGTCTAGTTTCACAAAGTTTTACATACTCCTGCCTATCAATCCCTTTCTCAGATAGGTATGAAACAGTAATTAGTTTGAGAAACGTCCTGCTTCACTCTTCATAAAAAGTACCACTTTTTTTTTTATTCTCTTTTTTCCTTATCCACACACGTACCACAGATCAAGTTCTGTGATAATGTTATTCTTTAACAAATGCACTGACTGCATCCGTTACCAGCACTATGCTGTGCTGCCGTTCTGTCATGACACTGTGGTATCATGCAGAACTGAATGAAAATGCATTTGTGTATTGCACGTAACGGTGTGTGATTGGTGTACGCCTAGACGGGGGAGAGTGTAAACAAGAGACTGCTCTTTCAGCACAAGGTGATGTGGCAAATCAATAATTATCAAGGGCCACGATCCAGACATGCTGGTTGTGATCAAAGGTTCAAGTCTGCTGTCCTGGACAATTAATATTTGATTTGACAGTTAGCTATGCACAGTGCATGAGTGTGTGTCTGTTCAGTTTGACAGACGCTAACATTTGGTATTGTGTTGCGTATTGTGTGTAAATTCAACAGTGTAAAAGTGGGTGGGTTAAACTAAAGTATATAAGAGTGTGTTATTGTGGGTGAGCAACCTATGTGGCGGTGGTAGAGTGGTGAGACCTGCTGTATGTGGTTACACAGTCTTAAAAATGTCTTATTATTGATTATACTAAGGCATCATTAAAGTACTCACCCTCCCTCACTCTCTGCTTCCTCTGAGCTCCGACCCGTAGGCCTTGCCCCGGCGACGGCGGCTGCTGCCCTTTTCCTTCGCGTCGGCGTGGTCCTGTAGTGAGGGCTGGCTCGACGTGCCCCATCACGTCCCCTCAACTCCTCCTTGACTTGTTCCTGCAGTGTCGGCAGAGTGTCCTTCAGCGCCTTCATCTCATCCTTCAGCTCAGACACACACTGGAGCAGCGCTTCGAGGCGCTCCAGCACCTCAGTGTGGCCCCCGCCCCCAGGACTATCCACCACCACGAGGCCAGACCCATGTTCATTAGTGCGGTAGAACGCCGGCCATGAGCCCCTTCGCCTGGACTTAAAACCCTGGTAACACGCGACAGCCAAGCCGATGCCCGCCACTCCAGCCAACGCTCCCAGAAGCAGCACCTTGTTGTCTGCCTGGGCCATCCTGCAGGCCTGCACAAAATTCATGAAGGAAACAAGTTATCGGTTACCAAAGCTACCAACATTTTGCTGAACATGCATGGATTTGGTTATATATATTAAGCTAGTGCATGCTACAAAGAAACAAAGGCGCCTTTAATCGGATTCTGGGTCCTCCTCATACATTTGCTTTGGAAGTCTGGTATATAAACCAAATAGAGACAGCAGTTCCCATCCTGCTTTCATATTATAAACGCTAACCCTAAGGCAAACACAACATCTTAATTTGTTAACCAACACATCGAAGTACTGAATACGGGATTAGCTGACGGAAGTTTGACTAGTTACCATGTGCTGTATGTTATGTTAACAAGTCAAATGGAAATGAACAAGTCACTGACAGGAGAAGTTAATAACATAGAACATCTAGTGTTAACACAGTGTTCTGCTGGGAAACCTTTGGACCTGGCATTCATTCATGTGGATGTTACTTAGACATGTAGCACCATCTAGACCAGATCAACCCCCCCCCCCCAGAACAATGGCACTCCTTGATGGCAGCAGCCACCCCCAGCAGAATGCCGCCCGACACAGACACGCACACAAAAACGCTTTAGGAACAACTAAAAAAACATTAAAAGGTGTTGACCTCGCCTCCAAATTCACTAGATCCCAAACTGATCAAGTATCTGTAGGATGATCCAAGAGGCCCTTCCCCCATAGGACCCAAAGGCCCCGACTAAGGACAACACAGGACACTCTCAGAAGGCAAATGATCAGGTCCATTGTGTGCTAAAGCTAGATGTAATACCTCAATGGTCATTAATTCTTAATTACAGTAAATTATGTCGAGTGTTCACGCCTGTAACTCGTGATTTGCACTTGCTTTCTCAGTGGGTGACTGGAACATTGTATATTTCCTCGGTTGATTTCACAAGTACAGATCCAACACTGTCTCTCAGGATTTAATCCTCACAGTAAGCTGTAAGGGGTGTCTCTAGAGCTTTCCTTTCACCTTTAACTCAACATGTGCGACTTTTGAGCTCTTGTTGCCCGATATCAAACAAACGAGTCACGGTCGAGAAGGGTACCACTCTTGAAAGTGTCCGTTGTTTACAACTACGTTAAGAATGGCTGGCTAACTAGCTTATATAATTGGATCAACACGTAATGGCCAAGGCAGCGTGTCAGCCAGGGGTCAAACAGCAGCTCGTACAGTCGGGACACATTGAGAAATTTAAAGTCTGCTTCAAGCATGCCTTAACCCATGCGGCATCACGGTTTAAAGATTTAAGTTTAAACAAGCTGTGCCATTTAGCTGTCAATGACAATGTCTAGCTGCTAGCTAAAATCGCCAGGTTGCAAACGTTGTGCTAACACCGAAAACAAACTAACTCGACAAGGTTGTCCCGTCAAAACGCATTAAACCGCTCACTTTAGGCATTGAAGACAACCACAGCGAGCCATAACACTGATATTCCGTGTCTAAATATGAATAAATGTCAAATTATTAGAGATCTTACTGTCCTGGTACAGCAGGAGGCACTTCTGTTGATATGACAGCTCCGCGGTGTAACGGTCAAAACATTCCGTGCGGACTCTTGCGCCGCAAAGAAAGGTTCCGCATTTAATCGTTTAAACAAAATGCGCCTATAGTTTGGTGCAAATAAATGTGCAGCAAACATCAGTGGTTGGAATTTTAATATTATTAAACCACCAGTACCAAGGTTGTTCCTGTCTTTCTGACTGGAGTGAGTCATTTCGCAGTTCTCGCCTCCCTCTCAATTAAACCTAATGCATATGAAATGAGAAGACAACTTCATTACCATTAGGTGTGGTCGGCCTGATGCCTTTTGTGAAAGCGTGTCCCCTAATTCTATTGCACAAGAAACTTAATAAACTTAATTGAAAATTGGGATATTGCTTCTTTCTTATTATCATGCAGAGCAACAACTTAACTGACAGCATGATATCCAAGACATTGCTCAAACATTTGTCTTGTTGTTCCTCAGGCTCCCTATAGAGTCATCCATCTTGGATTAGATAAACTGAGTATGATCTTTACAGTAATCTTCTCTACCACTTATGGTCATAACACCCTCACTATTAATCTATTAGCTACGCAGTTTGCTTATTTATGAGGAATAAATTCCATCATTGTCCTTACAAGAGAGTCACATGGATGGAGTTGTCTTCTGAGCCTGCAGGCCGACTAGTCTATAGTAATTATAGCACATAGACCGCGTCTATGCAGTGGTGTCAAACTCAATCAGAGAGGAGGTCAAAGCTCACTGATTAAACAAGCTTTTTCTACATTTAGTGGGACATGCAGCGTGTCTGCCAGCTCAGAAAAGCTGATAAAAAACACTTAAAATAGAGCCTGTCTTTCTGCATTTATGAAATTACAACCTTAAAACGGAAGTGGATCAGAAAGCTCCACAGGTTCTGATCTGAAATTACTTTGCATGCATGTCTTTCAGATGAATAAAGTTGAATTTGATACATACATATAAAAAAAGATTTGTCTTTGTGCACAATATCACGAGAAGGGCTAAAGGATTAGATTATTTGACATTTGACTTGCAGGAAGTCTTTGCTATTAAAAACAGCTGGCCTCACTGTCAACAAAAGTAAAAAAAAAAAAATCACCTAATGAACAACAGTTCAACAGTTTGCGACAGCAGCAGCTATGTTGGAAGTGTGTCGTGTAAAACCAGCCATTAAATGGAATATGTTTTCACATGCTTCATTTCGGATTCAACAGTAATTTGCTCCTCTACCACATACAAATATACCATCATCATGTACTTGAGCATTCATTTTATGCTGCTAGTAGGAATTATTCTATGATAAGAAGTTCAAAAAATGACTTACCTGCTCCTCTTCCAAGCGTGCCTCCGCAGTGAACCTCGACTGAATGTGCACCAGAATTTAAAAAGTTACTGAACACACGTATTATCAAATCAACCTTGGACTGTGGTCAGTGAACAGAGAGCTGTCCTTGCTGCGTCTGATCCAAGTAGTATCTGCTGTGGGGGAGAAGTAGAATTATAAGCCTTGCTTAGTCCATATCTGTAAGGCTTAAACACATTCATAATAACACTTAATAATAGTAATTTACTTGACATTGTCTGACAAAGTGTATTAAGTCATTCATGCTGTAGTGCAAATTCAATCTTCTTAAAGGTAATTTTAAAACATAGTCACTAACAGGATAGTTCTTTATTACCTGTGCCCATCAGTCATCAATACCTAAGAGATCCTGTGATGTTAACTGAATTATTCATTTCTACTTACGGCTTATCTTGAAGTAATATCACAGAAATATCACTCCTACCGCAAATATCACACTGCGTAAAGATGTGGAAGTTGTAATTGCCTGAATAATCTCCTAGTATTTATAGTTTTTTCTCAAATTATTTTTTATTATCCCCTTCATTTGCTCACATTAGATCAGTTTTTTGTCTCTTTGACGTCTTGTCAGGTGCTTATGTTATTTCTTCTTTTTTATCTTTTTCATCTGCGCATGATGACAAGTACATGATTAATGCCGTGGGAAGCTTTCCATCAGGAAAAAACAACAAACATTGGCACTTACGACCTTTAGGAGTTAGTTCACTGCATAAATGGTTTCTCTCTGGGATCACTGTGTTTATTTGATTTGGCCGAGGGACATTGACTCTCTAAATAGGTGTTTCTTTTAGCCTATACAGAGGCAGGAAGGCATACTTGCTTGAAAACACAGGTAACTAGGAGTTCCCTTGCATAATGTGATGTGGGAGGGGGGTCGCTACGTGCAGTTTCTTCGACGCTCTGTGAGCAGAGCATTGTTCCTGCGCCCACAGCCTGCATTCGGCTTGCACGGGGAACAAAAAGCCCACCTGAAACCCAGAGGCAGAAAGCTTGGCCAGTGACTCTGGGTTGGCCCTGCAGACGCAGATATGGCGATAAGAGAGACGCGTCAAGCAGTGGCCTTGTTCCCACCGGGTCAAAGCCAGCAGATGAGTAGATATTGTCAACAGTTTTGCTTTACCCACCCACCGCACTCTCATGCCACAGAGGGAGCAATAAAAGCAGCCTCAGATTTGCCTTTGTGCACAAACCCATTCCAGCTGTCAAACAATATATGGGAAAGGAATCCTGGTGAAACAAGGCATCACTATCAGAGCTCCACTGAGTAACCACAGAGTGGGAAGGCCCATTATTCCCTGTCAGTCTTGAGTGTTTGCTGCTAATGTGCATGAAATGTCTACCTGAACGGAAGGAGAACTGCTCCTGTAACAGTTGCGTGCTGCGTTCACAGATAGTTTAAAGATTCATCCAGCCGTAAAGATGTGGCGAGCATTGTGTAACAAAAGGAACAATATCACTCAGCTACTGCCTCCACGAGGAACTGGGGAAGTCCACCTCATAGGCCTGCACTTGCTCCACTGATGTCTATCTCCGCTCCAAGCACTCGCTGTTCTTTTCTTTAGAGACTTTCTAGTTACAGGGTGTGTCACCTAGGGAAAGGGAAAATCAAAGATCAGAGTAAAATCGTGAGAACCCCTTGGCAGTGATAGCTATTCCTGAAAGCTCTTGATGTATTTGATAGCTGCCTTTTGACTAATTGCATGCAAAAATGTAGAGCAAATGTACTGAAGAAAAACACGGGGCTTACTGAAAGAAGTTCCTAGAAACTAGTTGGTGGAGTGGCCTCTAATACCCTGAAACTAATGTGCACAGCTCAACGACTCGACCTTAGCGCCTGTTCCCAGGCTTGTTTTTCAGGCTTCAAACATGGAGGTCAACCTGGGATAGAAATGTATGACCAGGATGAAACCTATTCCGCAACTGTTCTTTTGAACAGTGATCACAGTATAATACGCTTTATCTGCAACAGTAGTGCTGGTCACAACACAGGGGAAGCTGAATGGAGCGATGTAAAACTTTATTGCAAAATGATTCAACAATTTGAATGCCGGTTTTGCATGCTTGTGTTGTGAGATTAATGTTGTCAGACAGCATTAATGATGGAAAAAACACACGAAGAACTATTAAGGCAAGTCATCTCAAATAATATTATTTGTACGGAATGACGCGATTAGTAATGTCAAGTCCAAGTATTTGTTGTGACGAAGGTCTGTGCTTTATTTTGCTTGGTTTCAGATAGTGTAGTGTGGGTGGGTGGGTGGTGGTGCCAGGGACATACATGCAGCAAAACTTGTTATGTGCCCCTCATGCCCCCTCATCCTGCACAAAGAGCTTGCTAATCTCCCATCAGCAGATAAAGAAAATGTATAACAAGCCCCAAGATGAGATAAAAAGAAATGTTTGCACATGGGAAAAACACTGAAAACAAAAAAAAATTAAGTTTCCAAAATGGCAATTTGTGTTAGGCTTGTGGTTCACAGTATAGGGCCAGTTATTTATATTCTTTAAACCAGGTTTTACCTCTTGGGTTCATTGAGCATGATCGTGTTGACTAAGTCGTAGAGCAACTTAAAGGATTTAAATAGCTGTATCATTAACAACCCCGCAGCAGCTTGCATGTGTCAATAGAAGTACTGTAATTTGTTAGCACACTGAAATACTGCCTTGATAGAAAAAAAGAAGCTAAACAAGAAATGAAAGAGAAGAAAGCTCATTAGCATTTTAAAAATTAGCTTTCACTCTCAAACACATTCACCTCACTTGCCTTACTAACAAAAGAATGCTGTTATCCCTGCCTGACAGTCACTATATCCACATGTGGTAAATAAAAATAAAATCATTTATAACTTGAAGCCAAAATATATTTCCATATGTGACGCCACTGTAGATTATAGCCCAGCTTTTGTTCCTTACACCGAGGTAATGACAGGCCTCAACTCTTGATTGTGGCCTTGTTACACTGAGTTCTTCCTCACTTGAATATCAAGAGTACCTAGGGTCCACACACCGAAGACCTCACCTGGACGTGAGGAAGCTGAGGAAGTTCAGCGTGTCGTCTCCTCAGCAATGGCCGTGAACTGCAAGGCACTGCAGAGAGTGGTGAAGACTGCAGAGAAGATCTCCAGGACTCCACTGCCCTCTCTGCAGAGCATATACAAGCACAGAGTCACAGGAGACCTGCCTCCATTACCAAGGACCCCAAAGGTGAACATCGACATTGTGGATGGATACAAATACCTGGGTATTCACTTGAACAATAAACTGGACTGGATGGACATCACTAATGTCCTACACAAACAGGGCCAAAGTTACCTCCGCCTGCTGAGAAGACTGAGGTCCTTTGGGGAGTGTAGGACACCACTCAGGACTTTTTTATGACACCGTAGTTGCATCGGGAACCTTCTACACTGTGGTCTGCTGGTGTCAAACTGATGAAGGGGGCCAGCTCCATCCTGGGCTGTCCTCTGGACTCAGTGGAGCAGGTGGGAGAGAGGAGGAGGTTGGCCAAATTGCCAAACATCCGGAACAACCCCTTTCCTCCCACCGTCCAAAGACATGCTCATTAGGTTCATTGGTGATTCTAAATTGGCCGTAGGTGTGAATGTGAGTGTGAATGGTTGTCTGTCTGTCTGCGTTAGCCCTGTGATAGACTGGAGACCTGTCCAGGGTGTACCCCGCCTCTCGCCCAATGACAGCTGGGTTAGGCTCCAGCCCCCCTGTGACCTGTGGAGCTCCACACTACATCTGTTGTCGGGGTCTCATCAACCTGCCCAGTCTTCATGGCTTCATACCCACTCCTACCTGAATGAACAATTCTCCAACCTGCCTGTGATTCCTCTTATATCCTCTTATACATAACTGTCCTGTAACATCATCAGCTATATCTTGTATATGTAAAATCTGATGATGATAAGCATAAAAAGCATAAACATACATCTGACTCAGATGTATGTTTATCTTGTTCTTCCTCTCCTCTCTCTTCTCTCTCTTTTCTGTCTCTACCCGGCCTCAGGCATATGAGCTTAAGGTTCTGCTCAAAGTTTCTTCCTGTTAAAAGGGAGTTTTTCCTCGCCACCGTTGCCTGAATTGAATTAATGTAATGAAAAAATAAGAAATGTTAGAAAAACCTGTGTTATGCACAGGATTCGGGTACTTCAGTTTTTAGGGTGCAGGCTCCAATATAATACTACTACCAAAACTGCAACCAGCAGTAGCTCAAAGAAAACAAAAACACACGTTCTTTCTGCATTACGACTGATGAATGCTGAGGAGAATCTGCAGCGGCCAGATTGCATCAGGGACGTCTGGGTGACTTTTCACGGTGCAGTTTAATTATTTCTTCCTTCCTGTCTTCGCCCTCCTCCTCTTCAGGGACAATCAGTCGTGCCATCAGACATCATGGTGGGTTCCTCAGAAATCAGATAGACATCGCTCGAGCAACGTTGTGTCAGATTTTTTTAGGAGATCTTTCTCCCTCACAATAAAAGAAAATAAAAGTTGTTTTTCTTCTCACATTAAAAGATGGAGTAGTTGGTAAAGGGAGACATGCTTCCCCCTCATTGAAAACAAAACTAAAAAAAAAAACATTCAGATGTAACATCAACACATTCCTGGCCCTGAACTTTGATCAACCCTCCCTGTTCTCTCCCCTCACAGAGTAAACACACACTCTTCTAATAGATTCATGAGCTTTATCGCCAGACTTTAGTTTCAACAGTTAACTTTTAAATTGCCTTATAAAGTTCAGGCTCTGCAGTGTTAATGCAGTTTAAGGCAAATTAATAAGGCAATTGCTTCTCATGATGAGGGCACAGTGCGTCCAGCAGGTGGCGCCTAAAGAATAATCATTGACACTCACCTGAGGGGATGAGTAGATGAGGAGCACAGGTAACACCGGATGCCCAGATGTTGCCCATCCTTGGCAAATTCTTTATTTTGAAAGACCAAATGAGTTGCATCGCTTAGTCTGCGCCGACTGAGACACAACAGCTCTTTGTGGTTCAGGCGGGAATAAGCCAGAGATCGAGATAATCTGCTCTTAAACACAGCCTGCGCCTTAAACCAAGAGCTCCAGACACGTTGCTCCAGTCTGGATCAGAGCATGTGAAGGTGAGGAGAGTCTGAGTCATGTCTCTTTGGGTTGTTGCATTATGTCTGCTCTCCTCAGGTAGACCACAACAGGATAATTAGATATGATCCAATGCCAAGCTGGGCTTAACTCACTAAGACATCAGTGCATTTGTAATGTGTTTTTGCAAATCGCTCCATCTATGTTGGATTATTTTGCCTTCAACCTTCACTGATATGAATGAAGTAGACAGCACAGAAAATTATAACAGAATAACACCATGCAGTCTGACCACGATGTTATGCAGCTCTGTTGTATTATACTTATTTATTTTAATAAGATGCGCCAAATAAGGAACTGAGTATATATTGCCACTCTCTTCTCAAATTAACATCATCATTTAAATATGCTGACCTGCTGATGTTGAGCTGGTATAATTTTTTGCTACAATCTTAGTTTTAGCCTGTTAGCATTGCACAACAGTAGCTATTTAATTAGCTTTGCAGGTGTTTTGAATTTCAAATTTCTTGTTCTTTTAGGAAATTTTACTTACACCGATCGTGCATAACATTATGACCACTGACCGGTGAAGTAAATAACACCTTGTGACAATTCCATGTTCTGCTGGGAAACGTTTGGACCTGGACCTCATTCGTGTGGATGTTGCTTAGACGTGTAGCACCCACCTAGACCAGACCAGACACCCCCACCCCATAGCAATGACACTCCTTGATGGTTGCAGCCACCCCCAGCGGGATGCAGCCTGACACAGGGAATAACTCAAAAAAACACATGAGGAACAGAACAAGGTGTTGACCTGGCCTCC